>OY720450.1:10499048-10519048 GCA_963082715.1 Harpalus rubripes
TTGAATTCTAGGGACCTTATTTACCAAAATCTCAATATGCGATTTTTAGCACGATCCCTATACCTCCCTTACCAATGGTAGCGGGGGGTAAAAATTATAAAGAAATTAAAAATCGTAAATTAGCCAACTATGCCATAACTCTGGAAACAGCTGCTATATTAAGAAAATTCTGATTGAAAGGTGTCAGTGTCAAGTGCAAATGACATGTATGTTTGTGTTATAATTTTACTGGAAATATAGGATCTTTTGCTAGAAACTTTCTGTATGGAATTTGTATAAAATACATACAACTGCCTTAAGGTAATGTATGTACAAGAAATAGAATCTTTTGCAATGAAATTTCTGTATGACATTTGTACAAAATACATAGAACTGACGGAAAGTAATGTGCTGGCTGTAAAAATAACGCTCCGTATAAAATGTTCTGTTAAATTCAATGTTAAAATAAGAAAGTTAGGAACTACTTCTGGTTAAACCGGAAGTCATACTGCTTTGAAAATATTTTATCTGAAATGGTAATGACGCAAATCTCCTAAATATCAAATTTTGTAATATAATAATAAATAGTCGTGTAATACATGTAAAGTAAAACAGATTTTGTAGATATGACACTTATTATACCTATAACCATAAATGATAAAAATTCAAACCGCAAAATAGTATCCCAGAATCTCTCATCAATACTGCAATAGATGGCGCGATAACTATTAAATGTTTTGGCAATACCATCGCACATAAAATATTCGTATATTGTATGAATAATTCACATGTAATATGATACTGATAGTCTCCATCGCGTTAAATAAACACAATGAGCATTGTTTTCATAAATGCAAAACAAAACCAAAACAGAAGACAAATTATTCCCAAGACTAATCCTCGACTATCGATAGCAGCGCCAAAAACAAATTCGCAACGAGCAGAACAATCCTGGCAGGATTCCACGTCATCATGAATATTAACGCAATATTGCTCCAACCATGGTTCCGCGCGCAATCTGGAAAGCCGCACAGAAAGCTCATGATTACTATGTACGCGTACAGGACGACTGTATTATTATATATGAATACATCACTGAAATTTTTCATCATATTTGCAAATTTGATGGTATTGATATACAGGCTGTCTCATTTTCAATGTTTTTTTAAGATATCTCAAGTAATATTAATGATAGAGCAAAACCGTTTGCACATTCCAGAGCCGACTTTTCCAGAAATGTTTTATAGTCACCACAAGAATTTTTGATCTTCTTTTATTTCTGAGCTACAGGCAAAATCTCGTTTTTCGCTCATTTTGAATATATATCATATCTTATTTATTATAATAGAGAAAAAATGTTTTTACAAAATTTTTACTGTTTTTTAAATAAAATAAAATGGCGTGATTAGATTTTTTGAAAATTTAATGATTCTCGAGATATAACACAAACTTATGATTTTTTAAATGGGAAACTATGTTGAAAATAGTCTCGTTTTTTTGCTTATTTTATAAGCTTTTCAATGATATATAACAAGTCTATATTCTTTTGTTTTAAACTTGAATAAGAAATAATTATTAATTTATTGGGTTGAAAAAATTTAAAACTATTAAGAAACAAATTACAGATCATCATTTGCATATTTCTAATAGTATTTGTTTCAGTTTTACTCATTTTTTCAATTTATTTACTTCAAAAGCATTTTAAACCATCTTTTTCGGATTGTGTCAAAGCCAACTATAACGTCGATAACTAGTAATTTAACTATCCTGAAAATAATTGGTTAAGAATAATTTTGAGAACATAATTAATAGATATTGAATCAAAATAAACAAATGATGATATATATTTTTTTTTCATTTGTTCCTTAATAATTTACAATATTTTCACCTCAATAAATTAATAATTCGTCTTTCATTAATGTTTAAAAGAAAAGAATGTAGACTTGTTATATATCATTCAAGAGCTTATAAAATAAGCAAAAAGACGAGACTATTTTCAACATAGGTTCCCATTTAAAAAATCATAAGTTCGTGCTATATCTCGAGAATTATTAAGTTTTAAAAAATCGAATTACGCCATTTTATTCTATTTAAAAAACGGTAAAAATATTGTAAAAACATTTTTTCTCGAACTATCATAATAAATAATAATTTAATCTTCATTTTATTATCAAAAAAGTTAGTTACCTAGATTAGATTACACAATAAACTGCCAAAATTCGAGTAAAATTCGCTAATTCAAAAATAAAGATCAGCTTGATTTTTTTTGTAACTCGGGCTGTAAATGGCGGGAGGTATTGTGTTTCATAATTACATCCTTAGTTTGTATACAAAGAAATACTTAAATTAATACAGGGGTAACTTCATTTAAAATGACAATGTGTTTTTTACATCAGTGACTCCGATCTTTTTCTCAGTTAATTCCTTGTAACAACTACTTAACAGGAGTATTTACAAAAACTGGAATCAAGGCATTGCAGCATCAATGAACCAAATTTAGAGACTTAAATGGGGTCCACGTTGGACACTAATGTAAAAAATATATTCGGCCGCAAATTTTTCAATCCACTCTCGCATTTAGTATGATACACACTGCGTACGCATTTTTCGGCCTGAGAGGTTTAGATGAACTATCTCTTCGACCAACAGTTTACTTGCAATGTAAATAACTGTTGTTTTGTAGCTAAGAGTAATGAACTTGTATGTTAATCCCTGGTAGATATAACTCTAATTCTTTGGTAATTTATTCTTTCTAGTGTACGTATCTTTCTGAATCCAAACCTATTCGTACTGTCAGCGATTTTACTGTGTTCTGAAAGCCGTAATTTTCCGTTTCCGTAAACATAAATTTTTGTCCTCTGCTGGTACTCCGTAACTCTAACTGTAGATGCATCTTCTCTGTCTTTCCTTCTTCTGTTTCCATCGTTCATCGTCAGTCATCGTCATCACCGCTGCCACGATAAGTTCTTTTTATTTCGAGCGAATGCAGTGAAACAATCGCCGCATGCATGGCTTGCTCTTTTGTGAGCGAAAAAACGCCAAGCCCTGGAAAATAAGGCGGCATTGATATCTGTTGAACATCTTTTGTCTGGATTTTTTATTTCTCGCTGAAAATTACATTACCAGCGAACTCGTTACACTAATGTAATCAGAGAGGAAGAGGGCTCTGCAAATTGGGATGGTGATGGCAATATTGTTTAATATTCATGAGCACAGATGAAAGATGTGACGAGTGGTTTTAATTCTGTTTCCATATAAATATATCAGCAATGTTAATTTCGATGCGACATTACGAGTTTATAATTAAAGCCCGGTAATTTCAGCTCTTGTTAAAATGTCTGGTAAATGTCAGTTTAAATGAAAAACGTCGCATCGAAAAATTGAAATGAGATGTAGATATAGAATACCGGGTCTAAAATAATTCCATCTTTTATTTAATTATTTAAGTGTCCATATACACAATATTTTATTTCTGTTGAATCAATTTGGGGGGCAATTCTTGAAAAGTGAGATGTCAGTGAAATTTGACAGAAGTGAGAAAAAACGACACGTGACTTACATGTCACGTAGTGAGATTTTTTCTTTAATTCTTGAAATCATTTTTTCGTCTCTCTTCTTCACATTTCATCTCACTACATGAAACTTATATCCCCATCTTTTTAGTTGTGAGAATCAATGTCACTCGCTAATGTTAAATAGAAATTTGCATAATACTAAATTATATTAACTAATATTATAAATAAAATTATTACAAATATCATGGTTGACGAAAGAGAAGTAGCTGCAACTTTAAAGCATTTGGAAAATACAGAAATTATTCTTCGAACCAAACTTTTTAAATATTATTTCGGCTGAATAAAAATTTAGTGGTTCGCTTGGGTGACAATTTAAACCAACCAACCAAGTCATAGATCAGCATTAGGGATTCCAACAAAAAATTTAACTACTTTACGTATTTGATTTGTGAGTATCCAGCTTGGTTATAGTGAAATGACATATATTTAGTTATTATAACTACAGCTCGATTTAAATATTTAACATATACTTATACAATACAAATACGTTTATACGCAGTAAGACACATTTTATTTGTAGTTGTTTGATTACGGCAATAATAATAATAATAATAATAATAATAATAATAATAATAATAATAATAATAATAAAAAGTTAATATAGAAAATTTAGCTATACGTTAGTCACTCGTAAGCATAAGGGCCGAGAAAATTTGACCACTACACTACGGACACGGACAGGGGCGCGCCGTACCATTGTGTCGCCCGTGTGCCAATGTTCATCTTGACCCCCCCCCCTTAAAAATAAGCATCGCCATTCGAAAGAACATAAAAAAGTGGCCTAAAAAGATGCAAACTAAAATCTAGTACTATTTCATATTTGGAAAGTATGTATTCACAAAAAAACTGCAAAATTTTTCTCAAATAACGACACCACTAAAATGGTCTTCTAATGGAGCAACAATTATGTGAACACGTTAACTTGAACCATCCTGTGTACTTTTTCTTAGTTACCATATATTTTAAACAAACCACAATAATTGTTTTTACCCTATAAAATTAATAATTCTTGCATTTTCTGCTTGAAACATAGATACATCGTTGGAAAGCTAAAGTAAACTCTCTTTCAATGGTATAATTTTACGACTATGGATATTATAAATTGGACCTAATTACTTGTAATCTAACAGTGATAAAAAATCTGAGCATCGTCGTTTGAAGGAAAATAAAAAGGGTCCTTAAAGACATGCAAACCAAAATTCCATATAATTTCATATTTGGAAGTTATTTGTGAATATAAAAGAAAATGGTTAGAGTACCGAACGCGGGACCGTATTCAAAAAATTAAGATCTCAAATTGACATGGTTTTCGCAATTTCCCTAATATACCCCAACATTACCCAACCTAACGCCCAAACTCAGGCTTGGAAAACGCGCGCCAAGTGTTATGCGTATTAGGTCAGGTTATTGTTGTTTTCTTGAAGATAATATAAAAGCAACCTTAGTAAGCTATTCAACAACGGTCCCGCGTTCCTGCCAGGATTTGAATTTTTAACAACGGCCCCGAATGTTAAGACACCTCTCTTCGACGTTTCTAGTACTAAACGAAGTACTAAATCACGTCATTTGAAGTTTTGTACAGTAACCATTTTATATGCATTTTTCGGGAAAAACAAAAAGATCTTTAAAATAGTCTACTAATGGGGCAACTTTGCCCTAATTTAATCCACTTCGTATCTCTTATAGTTTACGAGATCCCCCAATGTGAGCCTCAAAAAACGGGTATATTAAATTAAAAAACTTAAGTCTTATTACAATTTTGCTCGCCGTGTTGCCCCTGACCAAGTGTCGCCCGTGTGCGACGCACACGAAGACCTACGGACTCAAAATTCAATAAATCTAAAACATTATCAAGACCAGCTAAAATGAAAATAATAGCACGGTAAATATGTAAAAGTAATCAAAGAAGTGTGCAATGTAATACTGTCAGTGTCAAAAATCACACTTTTATGTCAAATTTTTCACTTGCTAAATCATGGCCATTTAGATAGGTGAAATATATCTCACTTTGTTTCGGGAATTAAAAAAGTGAGAAAATTTGAAATGAGATGAGAGTAAGATGAAATTTTATGTCACCTTGTGAGAAAATTCTCATATTTCAAGAATCGGTATCCAGGTATTGCAATCACATCCCACAATTTACCTACAGGAACATATGTGAAATTACTTTGTTCATCTTAACAAACAAAATTTTGTAACACAACTACGAGTTTTTGCAATTTACTCCAACAAATTTGAAAGTAATTTCACAGTTCGATCTAATTACCAAATTTAAACAAATTTGTGTTTCTGTAGATCCGTTTGCAATTGCAATTAACATCTAAGTAGTAAATTTTGCAAAAAAACATGTGTAAATTGTAAAAAAATACAAAAATTCTGTTTAATTATAGTTATTCTGTTCTTTTCTTTTTCCTCCTATTTGTTATTTTCAGTTTCTTTATCTCGTTTTATACGTCATTCATATACCTTTTCTTTGGTCTTCACACTTTTCTTCGTCCGAAGGGACTTTATCTGTAAGCTAATTTAACTTTGTTTTTTAATTTATAAGATAATGATTCACTTTGAATTAAAACGATTTTATCTTGAACTTCCATTAGGTATCTTTATTTGTAAAAAAATAAATTCTTCACAACGTTTCGAAAGCGAAAATCTGCTGTCGTCATCAGGTGATCTGACACTACTGACTAATTCCTTAACATACTAGCTTTATATCTGGTGTTATGGGGGTGAATATTAGTGACGGGTGGCTGGTCGGGTCCAATGGGTGGGTCCAGCGTCCTGGGTGTTTGCGTCTCAATGGTTAGACTGGAGTCTGCTACAGTGTTTCCTCCAGATTGGCCGAATTACCATAGTCGGCTGGCTGAAAACTGTTTTTTTTTTGTTCTTTTGAATGATGGCGGCTTCTTTGAACTTCCTCTTGTACCAATGTTCTTCTTTCTTAAGGATCCTTGCTTCTTCCCACTGGATACGGTGATGGTGTTCCTACGCATGCTCTGCAAGGTGGATTGTGAATGCGTAAAAACATACATAGGAGAAACAAAACAACCATTGGATATCAGAATTAAGGAACACAGACGACACACTGAGAGAGGAGAGACGTCAAAATCCGGACTTGCAGACCATGCGTGGGAACACCATCACCGTATCCAGTGGGAGGAAGCAAGGATCCTCAAAAAAGAAGAACATTGGTACAAGAGGAAGATCAAAGAAGCCGTCATCATTCAAAAGAACAAAAAAGAGTTTTCAGCCAGCCGAGTGTGGAAATTCGGCCAATCTGAAGGAAACCATTGGACCCGACCAGCCACCCGTCACTAACGTTCACCCCCATAACACCACATATAAAGCTCGTATGTTAAGGAATTAGTCAGTAGTGTCAAATCACCTTACGACGGCAGCAGATTTTCGCTTTCGAAACGTTGTGAAAAATTTATGTTTTTACAAATAAAGATATTGGAAGTTCAAGATAAAATCGTTTTAATTCAAAGCGAATTTAGTTGGATCTGTACTTTCTAATCTGTCTGCGTGACCCATCTAAGAATTATTGACAATAAGGCCCGGTATTTTTATCTCTGATTAACTGTCTATTAGTCTATTAACCTAACTGTCAATTACGACGTATAATGTCCCATCGAAAAATTGACCAACATATATAACTATTTTTTACAATTTAAAGTAGGTAGGTACGAGTTGTTCATAAGAATTATACACTTTGCCCCAACCAATTGTGGCGTACCTACCCCTGTGTTGGGTTTGCTGTTACTGCTTTCGGGCGCCAATCAGTGAACTGTCTGTTTTAGGGGTAGTTTAGGATTGTGGGTAGCGAGTCGTAGGTCCAGGATTATTATTTATAAATGATTTTGAAATTGGTAAAACTTAAACATTTTATTAACACACACCAAATGTACAAACATGTAACAAAAATAAAAATAAAATTTCTTGGAAATCTGTCTGTTTGACTCTAACTTTGAATTTGACTTGGTATTTCTGTACTATACTTGACTGGAATTCTGTCCCTGAGATGACACACTTGCTCGGATTCAGCGACTATCTCGCTGAGGGCAGTTCGCGATGCGCGTGTCGTTGACTTCTAGGTTACAGAAGCTGTAGGTAGACTGATTCTCTTGTTTAGCCGAAGCAGCTATCGCAAAAAGTGACTTCTTAGCCGATGCAGCTATTGTAAGAAGTGATTTCTTAAGCTCCGCGAGTGATATTTATACCCAAATTTGGTTACATTTAGTTAAAATTTGCGCGTTGGAAGAGGAGATGTTACCGACAATCTTATTGGTGCGGAGGCGGAGTTGTGTCGTGATGTCTGATTGGCCGGGGTTCGAAAATGTTTATTTTGGGGCTTTAAAATATAAACATAAATAATTTTCGAGCTTTTCCGTGACAGTTATTTTCAGGTAGAATATACAATTTAATATTACAAGAATACAATAAATAATCAATATTAAGTGTCTCAGTTTCCCTTAAAGTCCGTGGCTGGCCGTAGCGCTAGCATCGCTCAGCTGTGGAAGTTGTCAGATTTCCCAGTGATTTTCTCCAAGTTCTGTGAATGGAATTGTGTTCTTAAGGGTTCTGTTGTTGTTCAGACAGTTAGGCCCGGCCCGTGGATTATGGGTATGCCGGCTGACAGTAGTTGAACATCCTCACTTGTAACCTTTAAATTCTAAGTGTGCTTTGACAAAAAAAAACATGATTTTCATCCCGATTTCTTTCCAAACGTAAAGATGATTGGATGACGTTCTCTGCCCTGATTACTAAGCCCACGGACCGGCTATGAAGAATAGAAATCGCTGGGAAGACTGTGAACTTGGAGTTTTAACCAACTCGTGTCTATGGAGAACTATGGCTCTGTGTGTCGTCTTTTGCCTAGAAATTTGAAGAAAATGGACGAAAATATTTATTTATTAATAAATCGATCCAACAGGATACAGGATCCCAATTACAGGATGATTATACGGTATACAAATACAAAAACGAATGTATTGAGACAGTAAACACAGTAAATAAACATATAAGAAATGTAACAAGTAACTTAACCCGAGAAGTATTTAATTAATGTACTCTTAAATTTAAAAAAGGAGTCGCCAAATATGTCAATGTCAATAGTACATGATATATTGTTATACGCTACACAGAGTTGTCTTATTGGAGATTTCAATTCATAATTAGTCCTAGCTGTTTTACAATGAAATGGTATTTTATTTCTTGAAGTGACTCGTGGAATATGAAAAGGTATAAGCTCAAGACTACATGGGTCATCAATACAGTTATTAATTAATTTGTATAAGTAGAGAGATAATTGCCAATTTCTTCTACTACTTAATGGCACCAAGTTCACTTCAGGCAATAAAACGAAATAATCATGGGTGAAGCTAGGATATTGTCCATGAATTTTAAAATAACAATATTTGATAAATTTATGTTGGACAGATTCAATCTTAGTTATATATTTATGATATATTGGATTCCAGATTTGTAGACAATATTCTAGCTTAGAGCGGACGAATGCACAATACAAGCTTTTTAATGTAGTTATTTTACAGAAAGACCGACAATTTCTAATTACAAATCCAAGATTTTTGTAGGATGATCTTACAGTAGTCTCAATGTGTAATCTTAATTTTGTGTCAAATATGATCCCAAGATCTTTAAACTGAGTTACTCTCTCAAGTGAATTAGTTTCCATATGATATGTATAAGTGTAAACGTATTTTTTAACAAAGTAACTCATTATCTTACATTTGCTGTAATTAAAGAACAATTTTGAGTTATGGGACCATTTTAAAATGTTGTTGATGTCATATTGTAAGAGAATACAGTCAGTAATAGAGTTGATAGTTTTATAGATTTTTATGTCATCAGCATACAAAAGTATTTGAGAATGTTGAACACAGTCCACCACATCATTAATGAAGAGATTGAATAATAGTGTGCCCAAGTTTGATCCTTGAGGAACCCCAGAGGTAGCAGTGAACGGGTTTGATTTAAAGTTATTAAGATGCACGGTCATTTCGCAATCACTAAGGTGTGATTTGAGAAAATGGAGAAGGTTGTCTGTAACTTCATCACACAATCTTCTTTTGCAATGTTGAATGTTATCAAAATAATAATGAATTATAGCATCAATCTCTTTTTCAGACGAAAACTTGTACCCCTAAATTTTTTTAAACTAAAAATATATCCAAAAATTGCACATTGCCAAATTAAATGAGTATGGCGGTTATTCTATTACATTTATATTATTATTTTTTACCAAAAACTGATGTGGTTAATTCCCTATACATATTCACTTACAACGATACTTTAAACAATTGATTACCAACTAATTTAACTTTTGTAACTTAATTTCAAATGGTAGATGAAAGACCGGTTTTTGTAATCTCCACCCTACACATATATTCTATGCTCCTTTTACTCTTTTACTTCTCAAATTCTGTATGCATAACATATGCGAGTGAAGGAATGTTTATAGTGTACAGGACTTGTCGGTAATGCAGCCACCTATTTATCGACATTGTTCCTGAAGCTGCTGCTCCGTTACGTATCTCGTAGTATACGAGTCGTATACCACGTATAATGCTTTACTACGTGTATGCAAAATTGCAAATTGCACTGATGGTTTTTCTAAGAGATAGAAGATGTACATTTTATTACCAGATCGGTGCAATAGATTTAGGAATTTATAAGCGCGAACTTGTGTTTATACACGATAAAAGGATGAATGTGTCATACATTTGTAAGCTATGGATTCAATGTGGTTACTGCGAACAAAATAAGATTTTGTACATGTACATCGAACCAAATTTAATATTATTATACATTTGTATTTTGTCTTGTCATTTTTAAATTTTTTATATTCATTTTTGGAATCATTATTCTATTACCTGTTTCTTCGCCTCTTCCAAATGTACTAGAGTAATATAAAATATTATCTACTTAGCTTCGAAATAAATAGCAAGCGATTGTCATTTTCTGTTGCTAATAGCCAAGAGCATAACTGGTTACCTTCCGTCATACCTTTAGGTCAAAAAATTCGATGGTGAGTTGTTAATGAATAAGCACGTTTTAGAGTCCCCAGAATACGATTTTACTATTTTTGCGATGATGTCTGTGTGTACGTGTGCATGTGTGTGTGTGTGTGTGTGTGTGTGTGTGTGTGTGTGTGTGTATGTGTGTGTGTGTGTGTGTGTGTGTGTGTGTGTGTGTGTGTGTGTGTGTGTGTGTGTGTGTGTGACGATTATTTCTCCGTCGATAACTCCAACACTACAATGAGCTACTTGCGTGCCATTTTTCATTTAAAATTTTTAAAGAGACGATAAAAACTTGCTACTCGTATTCTTTCTTTTGGCAAAATTTTCATTAATTGGCCAGTAAAAAAATAATGGAGATTTAATATTTAAATCATCATTATTACCAAATTCTGTGTACAAAGCAGATTGGCACACCCAGCAATGGGTAATATGCCGTGATATATTTTTTATTTTTAATATTTAAATTAGCCGCCATGTATGACGTTGCATTACGCCAAACCAATGAATGGCCGTAAAGCCATAGCATCGGTACTCCCCATAGCAACGGCATGTGCGAGTAATTTAAACATGACAGATCACCTGTTTGGCGTTTGAGTAATAGTTTGGAGGTTAATATTTTAGTTTGTCACGTGGTTTGTCATTTTAATCTTGTACGAGTATAAGTCAAAATCCTTCAAAATCCTGTTTAACAAATCGAAATACGTAATAAAAGTAACACAAACCACGCAAATTGCAAATAATAAAGAAGAGAGACAGTGACAGAAAAATGAACTAATGTCAAAATCAAATTGAAACTCGCAAATATGTTTCCCTTTCTCCAGTTCAAAATAATGACCTCAAAGAAAATCTTCTTTCTTAATTTATTAAAAAACATAATTTTTTTAAAATAAAATTTGTATTTTTACATACGTTTTCAACATTACTTTAGGTATATAGTGATAGATATCAGATTTTCAGTACCACGCAAGTAGCCTATTCTTAATATAATTCTTTCGTATTCCTTTTCGTTACATCTACATGAAGAGCTGATTAGATTTTGGTTATAGGTGGTCGCCCGGAAGTACCCTCATTTGAAGATTTTAACAGTTTTTCTTGAAAAAACGCTGCTAAATATTATTTTTTCACATTTAATGTTATTATAAATATTAAGGAATATTTTATTCTCTATACGATTTAATTACATTTTATACTTCATATTCAATGGATATTGAGTTAAAAATTATAAATAAATTAAATTTCATAAAGCAGCCAGCTATGCAATAAAACTGGAAACAGCTAATATAGATTAAAAAATTCTGATAGACAAATGTCAATGTCAAGTGCGATTGACATAGTATGTTCGTGTTATAATGTTGCTGCAGATATGGAATCAATTCTAAAAAACTTTCTGTATGGAATTTCTACAAAATACATAGAACTGAGCGAAGGTAATATACTGGAAATATAAAGTCTTTCTCAAAGAAACTGTCTGTATGGAATTTTTATAAAATACATAGAAATGACGGAACGTGACCACATCAGATTTTTTTATTGATCTTCAAATGTAATTTTAAGGAAAAAAAGATAATAAAGAAGGATATAGTGTATTCCCAAACGCCGTTTCCTCATTTGTTTCAATTTCTAAAACAAGATTCAAAAATAAAAGCTTTGATTTCTTTAAATAACATTATTGACAATTTCTCGTGTCAAATTGACATTTAATTAAATACCTTTAAATTGACATACATTTCTTTGTTCATGATCTTCTCCGAGTTATTTCTTGAACATACTGTACAATGAACGTAAAAAACTTAAATCTTATATCTTGTTTACTATTGAATGTATCATTCTGCAAAAAAATCTTACGTTATTGAAGTTGCCATTAAAAAGTTATGGTCTAATCATGGTCGTGATACCCAAGTTTCATACACTAGTGGCTCACTAACAATAACAAATACCATCTTAAAAGAAGAACTATATCCATATGAATTATCAAACCAAATTTCATTCAAATCGAACAAAGCCTTTCGTTATTATAAGCAAAATTATTTATTATTATTATTTTTTTAGGACTTTGAAGCAGAATATTGGCTGAACAGTGCACTTTCCTTAGAAGGCAAGTTTAGCTAAATCGTCTTATTTTGGGCTCAGGAATCTGTAGTTAAGCCATGTCTCCCTATTCCCAAAACACCCTATATCTAAACAATACCTAAATAATATATATAAACAAGAAATTAATGTAATGACCTGCAATTATCTACATTTATTTATTTTTCTGAACAATCGTCTAACGATACAACAATTTAAAGTATATTCCAACAAGCAACACTGATACAAATGACTGTAATAACTCATATAATCACAGGCAATTCAAAGTTTTGCCCCTTATAACTTCTTCAAAGTATAATAATCCTCAGAATTACATAATTACGCAGAATTTCCCTCAATCAATACAGTATGAAACAAGATACAAGCATTTTGATACCGAAATAACAATAAATGGATCATTATATTGTTAAATTAAATTTTTAAAATCCATTATCTCGAAATAGTCGTATAAAACAGAAATAGATAGGTACATTACACATCAAGAGATGTAAATTTAAAATTTCCTTAGTACTATATGTACTTCCGATTATCCATAAACTAAATAATTTTCTATTTAGAC
Source organism: Harpalus rubripes (assembly GCA_963082715.1). Taxonomy (NCBI): domain Eukaryota; kingdom Metazoa; phylum Arthropoda; class Insecta; order Coleoptera; family Carabidae; genus Harpalus; species Harpalus rubripes. Next base: position 10,512,287 of record OY720450.1, read on the forward strand.
ATTTTGAGAACGCTTTTCGTTTCACGTAAAAAAATAGTGTTCATTTAGATAGAGAAATAAATTCTGCTCTCTGATTGGTCAAAATACACCCCCAGTTCACAAAAACGAAAAAAGTATCACTTCAGTTGTTCATTAAAAAATAAAACTGACAGAATTAACTTTTAACCTTACATATTTCAATTAATTTATTTAATGCATGTAACGGCTCTCAGGTGCCATCTGCTATTGTCTTACATGAAACACGGTATAAGGAAAAGAAATAAAATAAAAATAAAATAAATATATCATCACGGCATATTATATATACCCATTGCTGGGTGTGCCAATCTGCTTTGTACGCAGATATCGGTAATGATGATGACATATTTGTACCGTGCGGGCGTTTACCAGGCGTCACCTCTCGGGCACTCATTGCTGGCGTGGAGAATGCATCACTGGGGTCAATTTTGGGCCATAAGGAAAAGAAAATTACTTTAAAGGTGCATTCACAAATGAAAATTAGGTTTATGGTTTTTGTTTAGGTAATTAAGTCACTCATAAATGTAAGTTTAAATTATCTGAAAATTAGTTTTGATATGTACAGACATCTGTGGAAATGCTTCAAAAACAAGATTAAAATATTGGTAGTGCAGTACTCAACAAGACACCTGTGCGCCGTGAAACTGTCATTCGCTTGGTATTATTGCTTATATTTCAGCAATTAAGTTACGACAGTCTCCATGTTCTTCTCGCATTTGTTTAAAAAGCTGAATCCACCAAATGGATACTAAATAAAGATGGGTGTATATATCTATATCATTTCAGACTCGTTCTCATTGGTAAAGTGTGTGACGTCAAACTAAATCATAAACCTAAAATTTGGACCTTGCAATGTTTAGCTTTATGATTTGGATTTAGAGACCCCCAATTCTGAATTGTAAATGGAGTCATTACATAATATGCGGCCAAAGTCTTTAAATCTAAAGTATAAACCATAAATCTAAACCTAATTTTCATTTGTGAATGCACCTTTAATCTTACATATTTAAATTATTTTTTTTAATGCATGTAAAAACGATCGCTCATAGTTAAAATATTCTTTAATATTTATAATAACATTAAATATTGAAAAAAAAAACAAAGCCTTGGTGATCCAGAATATAATTAAAAAACGGACGTTTCGAACCCTAGTGGTTCATCATCAGAATATTACAAAAAATAAAATGTAAAAAAGTAGTTATTGTTCAATAACAATTTGTCAAAAAAAAATTGACAAATTGTTATTTTTTCAAGACAAACTGTTAAAATCTTAAAATGAGGATACTTCCGATTGACCAATTATAACCAAGATCTAATCATCTCTTCACATGGATGTAAAGAAAAGGAATATGAAAGAATTATAATTTTTTGAATTGTAGTATTTGTGTTATCGGATACGAAAAAATCGACACACACACACGCACGCACGCACACAATACCTTCCTTACCTAAAGGTGACGGAAGTTAGAGGTAAAAATTCAGTTACATGATTGTTAAGGTGTACGCATTTTTTGAAAGCCAGTGTACCAATCGAATAAGTTCAATAAGCAGAATACACAAATATATTGGGTTCATATAATTTTCATATCCCATAAGCAAAAATTTACCCAATTTTTTAGTAGCTTGCAGAGAAAATATAATTCCGTTTAGCAAATAATATATTGACAAATAAAATTTCTAAAACTGTGAGTACCATTAATTAAATTGAATATTTGAAATATAAATGAATACCATTAAAAGTATTAAACCCTGATTTAAATCTCAATGCATTTTTATAATCTCCAGTTTCATTTCAATTCATATCAAAAATTACAATCAATTTTAAATTGATATCAAAAGTATATTCGCAAAATCCAGACATCAGTCATATTTGCTGGGTCCAATATACGATATTAATTACAAAAATGGGTATTACCGTCAATGAAAAACGACTAGAATAGAATTCGTTTGAATATTTGCATAAAAATCATTGAAGAAAACAAAAAATTCAATTTCCGATGGACGAATTTCATTAAAATTAATCCTTGAAGTATCCTGCTTGTTGCAAAATAAACAAGTACATATTCGTTGGTAGAAAAATTGCTTTTTCTATTAATAAAGTTTTCAAATATTTGCTTACATTTTTAGCTGTAAGTTTGAAACTCAGAAGAAAAAATTCCTTAATATTTATTTTAATATAAGTAAAGATCGCTTGAAAGTTTGTAAGAAAATGAAAAAGTTTTATTAATTATGGCACAGCAGCTAACAGTCTGCACTTAATGAAACTTTGGCAAGAGAATAATTGCACTTTTAACTATCGGGGAAAGACCTTCAATACATTATGCAAATTAGCTACTAACTTACACCTAACTCTTATTTCAAACTGCTAATCTGGAGATCATATTCATGAACGATTAATATCAAACTTTATATAAATATAAAGAAAGGAGTTTCAAAGTATGTACGTAAATAAAATGAAAACGATTGTAATATTACATTGTTAAAGAGAGTTGTAAGAAGCCTATTATGATAGGAAATAATAGGTGTGTTCGTAAAGTCAGTCGGAGCTATCCGTCGGATCTGTTCGATGACGTCACAGATATGTTAGATCCATCCAATTATCGAAGCTTTTACGAAGCCGTCAGATCTGTTTATGATTTTAACGTTAAAATGTGAGGTTATAGAAGAAATTCAACTTGTTAAAATCGATAAGTAAATAGCACTTGTTTCTCTAGTACATAATAGGATATATTCTGCATGGAAACTGTTAATTTTAAATAGTATGTTAAAAATAAACTTGCTTTTAAAATATATTTTCTATTTTGTATATCAATTCTGTTATAGTTATTAGCGTCATAACGCTGATATGAAGCAAATAACAGACACGGTAGAATATTGTAAAATTGAGGCGACAGCCGAGATTTTACAATCAACCGCAAATAAGCAAATAACGGAAGCGGTTGAATAGTGTAAAATCAAGGCGACAGTCGAGATTTTACAATCAGCCGAGTCAGTTATTTGTATATCAGCCGTGTGACGTTCAGTATTTTTCATAATACTATAAAATATCTTCTGAAAATTCTATTTTCTATGGTGACAGCTCTTCATCACCATTTCATGATGCTGCATTTTTTTTAGGAACACATGTTTTTTAATAATTGTACTGTTATAAAAAAATAACGGCCGTGGCTGTTTTGACGCATATATTGGTTGAGCATACAGTACTGTTATTATGAAAAAAAATTAACACAAGTGTTTAAAATAGGTGTTGAAACTGTATATTTTAACGTCATTCAAATCGATGCCTTTAAAACTTTAACATCTGTTTATTTAACACGTTAACTGCGACACATATCGCCTGCGATATGTAACCAGATGGTGACATCATGCAAAAGCGAATTTCGCCATTTCATTCTTCAGGTGCAGAGAATATATAATTTTTATTTTTGGAGCGATTTTAATGATCCTTGTATCATTTTAAACGTCCTTTTCTACAGGATTATCAGATTTTAATAATATAGTACATATGTCGGGCGATATGTAACGCACACAATTAATTATTTATTATTTCTGTGCGATACATATCGCCGGGGATTTGTATAAACTTGCATGAACTTGTTATAATAACGTGCGTTTTATTTCTTTTCATTGTCAGTCTAAACCTCGTGCAATGTACATTATTATAGTTTATTTTTTATAAGATTGCCAGAGAGAACAAAAAAAAAACATTCTTGAATTAGCAAAAAAAACACTTCCTTGAAATGAAGTGGAAAAATAATGTAAATTTACTTTGTTTCCAGTTGTTGTTATTACCAGAATATGCCATATGTTATTTTTGTTAAATAAAACAATTAAAGTTCTTATATACATAACTTCCATGAATTCAATTTAAATTAAATATGTGCGGTTTTAGTCCCTCTAGGTACATATGTACGGTTTGAGTCTAAATAAGTTCCGATATAAACCTAAAAGTTATATACTTGAAAACACCTACAAAGTTACTTATCTGTACAGAAGATGGAACTAAAGTCAACATCTAATACATATCCCCGGAAATATGTGTCGTACCACAGTAAAAACAAATTACATATCGTCAGTAACGCAATACTACCTTATTTTTTTCCGCAGTTAACGTGTTAATAAAATTATCACAGCATTTGAATATGTTGGCACTTCTAATTAATGAAAATGTAATAGAAAACGAAAGAAAATTGCCAATTCCATCGTATGTATTTGTGCATCACATCTTGATGCCAGTAGTAATATTTAATTAACATAATTCAAGAAAGATTCACAACTGAACCTTTGAATATACCGAAAGCACAATGTAGATGTCTCGTAAAACATATTTCTTTATTATAATGTAAGTATTAAATGCAGTTAAAATTGCATATTCCTTTGCTGTTCGACACACTATAACGTAGTTTAACATTTTGGATCGCCAATTCTGAGGATCAAGAAGAAATTTAACATACCCAATGATAATTTATTATAATGGGCTCAACCAACTTTTTTTTAAAATTTATATGTTACGAAGAATTTAAAAATAGAAATTCCGTATTTTTTTTCTTGGAATTGTGCTTAATAACGCCTAAAATAATTATTAAATTTTTGGCGCGAAAGTTGTGACGTTAGCGTCACTCTGTCATAAGTAGAGAGAACCGACATACGTTATCATTAATAATGGTAATACAATATATATACAATAAATGTTGCATTGCAAGAATAAAAATACGTATCCATTACAAACTGTGATCAAAAATCATTAGTTCTTTTGGTAATAAGCGTGGTAATAAGTAAACCAGATAGTTATTATATCATTCAAAATATATATTTGTTTGATTTACTTACATGAAACGTAAAGGAGTAATGTTAAATGATATTTTATGAAAAACTTCTATAGTACATACATATTATACATAAATAAGAATCAGTTAAGTACAATTAATCATTTTTGCTCGTATTCATAATCAGGTTAATCATTCGCTTTAATTAATGTGACTTTACGACTTTCTTTAATATAATATTGAAGGTTATTATACTCACCAAGTACCATTATTATAATTAAAATAGTATTTAAACTATTTTCTATTTATAATTAAATACAACAATGACAGTATTAATTACAATAATCAAAGCATAGTTCATAATAAAAAGTAATCCAACATTTACATTCCTGTTTTATAAATGATTACAACAATTACAAGTATTGAGATTACAATAATTAAAACATAAATTATAATATAAATTTATTTAATAAGTAAATTTTCTTTTGATCTTAATAAAAAATTACTCGGATATATTAAATATGTGTATGTTAGAGTATGTGTAAAGGCAATCGCGAATTTATGAGCAAAATATGCATGGTCCATTGTATAGTGACATTTTCAAAGGATAACTGGACGACTGTAATGACGCTGACGTCACAACATGGCGATCATTTTACACTAAAAACTTTAATTACATTATTGTAGGTATAAAAAAATCATTTATTTATATTCAAAATTCATATGCGACATGTAATTTCTAAAAAGTCAAAGACTTGGACAGGCCCATTTCAATATAATTCATTTTTCATATGGAACCTAAAAATGAGATAAGATTATGCAGCAGATTTTTATTTATTTTCCGAAGCATTATTTCCATTAATTATACTAAAATTTCAAAGTAACAGATTCGTTTCCTAAAATTTCAAAGTGACACATAAACTGACAGTTTCTAAGCCCCACTTTGTAGAATAAAACAAACTCCAGACATATTTATTTTTAAATTTAATATGGAGAATATACGACATATCAATTTATTTCAAATTCAACTTGAAATTTCCGAACCAATCTCTTATATGTTTGTAAACTTTGATCCGCCTATAACTAACGATGCCTTTCATTCTCCATAATTCCATACTCGTACGACTTTCAATACCCGTACATCGGATCGTTCAATTATAAGTATGTAGTGTACATCGAATCGCGTTCTACAAACTCTACACTCCGCATTAAAACTTATTAAACGGAGGTTTCCAATTACAGAGCTTAGAGGAAATGAATGGTATCTAAGAAATATGCTGGTGCTGATACTAAGCAACTCAACCTGAGCTGAAATTTGGCAACCAGGGATTTCTTTGCACGTAAGTTGTAAGATAGACGATCTCTTTGAGATTTATCAACATTACCAGGTTGAGTTTAGGGAATTGCAATGTTGTCAAATATTTACAGGGAAGAGAAAATAATCAGACATTTAAACTATGTGAATTTATTATTATTCAGAAAAAGTGTTGGTGTAGTTTTGTTTCAAAATTATTAAATTAAACTCCCCTAAACTACAAAGAAATCTATTAACATCCTTACCACAAATTTTTATGTACAATCCTTCTAAAATATACTAGCTATGGCTTCGATAGGATTGAACACAGTGAGGTGTCAATCGGATAATCGGAAGTCACTTTACTTTTACTTGAAACTCTAAATAGTTTAGAAAAATATATTCTCAAACAACATTTTTTCGGAATGTATGTTTTTTTATAAAAATTAAAGATTTTTAAAATTTCTTGGTATGCATTATTACTTTTTCTATACCGGGTTAGGTGACACTGAGTAAGCCAGGCAGCCTGTGAAAACAAACGCGGCCACTATGCCAAATATACTATTATTCACGAAAGATGACTATTCAAGGTCATTTGTTCGAAGAAAGAATACACATCACTTTATAGCACTAGCTTAGCAACATTTTGTATTAGAAAGGAGAAAGATTATTTGACCTATGTCT
>OY720450.1:10524048-10624048 GCA_963082715.1 Harpalus rubripes
CTGTGAAATAATTTTAACTTAATCTTGTCAAACCGATAATGGTGTTTGTTTTTTTTTTAATTCTCAGCGAGAAGTTTTACGAGTTGAATTCGTTATTTTTATTTACTGATAATGTCTATGCCTTCCCGTGTGTTTAAAATTGTATTATTATTATTATAATTTCTGGATACTTTTAGATCCATTGCCTTCTTTGTTAAGAACTTTACAAGTATAACGGTGCTTTGCTTTACTCATTAGTAGTAAAATTCAGTTTTATTAATAGATATATAATACAAACACTTTGGCATTAAATTTTCATTTTAATGGTTCAAGTTGTTAGTTTACAGTTACCGCAATATTTTAGATTTAGGCTGTGTTCGATGTAACACATTTTTCGCCGTAATATCTAAATCCTAAATTTATATGCCCTAAATGACGTCATTATTTAGAATGTTAGGAATTAGATTTTAGGGTTTGTAAAAGTAAACTATGCCCTGGGGCCTGTTTCTCAAAAAATACGGGACTAGTATTACTAGTCCCTACACTAGTAATACTAGTGAAGTTTACTAGTTTTTGTTTCTGAAATATACAAGTGTAAAATACTAGTTACAAATTGGGAACTAGTATTTACTAGTGTATTTGACAAAAAATACTAGTATTTTGTTTCTCAAAATATTTGAGTTGTCTGTCAAACTAGTAATTTACTAGAGTAAAGTTACAAGTGTCAAAAGTCTTGTAAATTTTGAATATAAATTTTGACAGTTCGTGGGATTTATTTTGTAATGTATGTAATTCAATGGTTCTTTGTTAATTTATGTAGTGTCTGTCGTTGTTTAGTGTTAATATATTTTTTTTAAATAATATAATAATGTGGTCTAGTGACTCTGAGTCTAGTGATGAAGAAGTAGTGCGACGTCAAAAACTAATTAAAGCAAGAATAATATGTCCATGCAGAAACCCCATATGAATGGGAGGTTACTCATGGCAAATAAGTTAAAAACATTAATTTTATTAATTGGGACCTATCCTTCAGCTAGATATGAATAGAAACCATGCATTATCCGTAAAAATACAACTTTTTTAAGGGATCAAAATATGACCCTGATATATTTCTAGTCTTGTCTACTCAACCCGAAGCGTGACAAGTTTGACAGATTTTTATCCATTCATTGAATTTAACTGCTTTAGACAATTTATTTAGAGAATGCTTCAGATAGAATACCTTTAGCATCTCGAATCATTCCCAAAATAATTAATTTCGCATCCAGTGTAGACATTTTTATTGAAAAATAATTTAATTTCAAATGAAAACACTTGAAAATGTCAACGTCTGTCAGAAAATAAAATCACTTGATTTAAAGAATATTGGATTAAATACTAGTATTTATTAACAAACTATTAGACTATTGAAAATGTTTCAGAAACACTATTTAACTTGACTAATAAAATATCACTTGTAACTAATAATTTGTGAACTAGTAACTTGTAAACTATGAGTAGTAAAATACTTTTCAGAAACACAATTTACTAGTACTAATAAAAATTTCACTTGTAACTAGTAACTTGTAACGTGGAACGCCCGCCGTCGCCACCGCTGTAAGCGAGTGTCTATTTATAGCGGTGACGTGATCGCGCTAGTAGCCGGGCGACGTAAGCAAACAGGTCGAAACGTGTTTAATTACTTCCGGTCGTCTGAACCTTTTGTGTTCATTGTTATTATGCGGTCGAATATTCTGGGCTTTTCTAGTAAATAATGGCAGCTGTATATAAGGGGCGTAGCTATGCTCGAGGGACACAGTTAGTGACATACAGAGTCATAGAGACACATGGAGTGTTAGAGAGTAAAGTGTTAGTGAAGAGCACAGCAGTATCGTAGTGAGCGTATGCAGTTGGTGTCGAGTAGGTATTCGGGAAGTTACTGGTATATTGGGATAGCTGTGGATGTGAATACTCGGTATTGTTGACGAGTATTCAAACGGAGAGTCGGTGATACTGAGGCTGTGGAAGTTAGACAGATAGTTACATAAATAGACAGAGCAGTTGAATATACAAACGCTGTTGAATCAGTTGGGTATATAGACGCTGTAGAGGTCGGTAGGCGGACAGTTCAACGTGGTATAAGTATATAGTGATATAAATACCGCGTAAACAGTCTACAAGAGTCTGCAACAGACCGGCAGTCTAAGATTGGAACGTGTAGTGAAATAAATAGTAATATCGTGGAAATAAATAGTAGTATTAATTGGTTAAATAAATAGAGTTATCTAGTTAATTACAGTTTTAGTCTTAATTAGTTTTTAATCATTGTGTAATATTAATAGTAACTTTCATTATAGTTTAATAAACACTTAATTTTAATTAATAATAATATTTACACTTCACCCAGATATTCAAGGTTATTTGTTTAAAGAAAGAATACACATCACTTTACAGCAGTAGCTTAGCAACATTTTGTAGTAGAAAGAGAAAGATTATTTAACCTATGTCTATTTAATTTATGTGGTGTGACAGATATACGTAAATAGTGGCATTACTTTCCAACACACTATAAATAATAATGACGTATGTCGTAGAATTACAGATACCTAATTGTCTACTACACTGCCCTCTGTGGTAATATTTACCCAGTGGCGTTGACGTTTAAATCAAATTATTATTCCTTGGTTTACAAGTTAAGTCAATGTTTTTGTATTTTGTAAAAACATAAGTGAAGAACATAAATCTTTCAGAAAGGTATTATTCAGAAAGAAACATAATTTTCAAATAAATTATTCTTATTTTTGTGTGTCTGTGGAAAAAATAGTGTATGATATACGTGTTAAAAGTGATTTTATTTTGTTCGAAGGTTTGGATCACTCCGCTTCGCGTCGTCTTCCAAACTTCCTTCTCACAAAATAAAATGTCACTTTTAACACTTATAACATAAATAACTATTAATGTTAAGTACATTCATTTTATAAGATTTAACCCATCTTTTTCTTTAAAAAAACCGAAATCATTATAAATTTTGATTTCCGTTCTACTTTTTTGTGGAATTTAGTATTTTTCATGGCTTTGGAACTATATGTATAATTCTTGACGGGCGGGTATTCCAGATTAGCCTAAAATTCCAATATGATTTTGTCAGAGAGTGTGCATTTTATTACTGACATATAATTTATTTAAATTATGAATGCCATGGACGGCAAAATTTTGTACATCTTTTATTGTAGAAAATAATTATTTCGTCCTGAGGATGATCCTGGTACGAATGAAACGTCGAAGCAAATAATAATAAAAATTACATGACTGCATCCCAGAATGTATTCTTCTCCATATTTCAAATAAATTTCTAAAATATATGAACTATGTAGATGTCTTATTCTTTTAAACTTTTTAGAAAACAAAAAAGGAATTTCTGCAGTTTCAATTTCAATTGTCAAATAATAAAAATACAATACAACGAACAGTAATCCCAGAAATATAATGTAAACTTTATCTTAAGAAGAACTTTGCTAATAAATAATATCCGAAAGTCAATAGCCCCAATGTTATTCATTTTATTCCAAAAGTTAAATTGGTAAAACAAAAACTTTCCGGATTTGCCGAAATATTCGAACCACAACGGTCTAAAACTCAAACAAAACACAATCACATCCCAGGGTAATGGACAAACAACTCACGCAAGCATTCCTTACCGCAGTTAGTGCCATTCCCCGCCGCTGCGGCGCTGGAGTTCACGCAGGCCCGTAGGGAATGTTGCTAAATAGTTCCCTGGTCAGGCTAGGGGCGCGTCTTCACGTAAGAAGCCAGAATCGTGTTCGGACAGGTGGAAAGAGAAGGCAGTTGAGGTTAGGATTTGATTGATGTTTTGTTTGTTGGATTGTTGGAGTCTAATGAAATAATTTCGGACGTAATGTTATTAATTGTTGTTTGTTGATGGAAGTTACGGTTTACGGATGGTTGAGAGGGATAAATGAAATGTTTAGTAATTTGCGCTACAAAGTGCTTATAACCACAGGCATATTTCTAGTCGTACAAATTTAATTATCATAATAACATTTCTAAACTTGGAGGAATTTTGCAAAATATTGGTTACCAGAAAACTACATAAAGGTGCATTCACAAATGAAAATTAGGTTTAGATTTATGGTTTATACTTTAAATGTAAAGACTTTGGCCGCATATTATGTAATGACTCCATTCACACTTCAGAATTTAGTGTCTCTAAATCCAAATCATAAAGATAAACATTGCAAGGTACAAACTTTAGGTTTATGATTTAGTTTGACGTCACAAACTTCACCAATGAGAACGAGTCTGAAATGATATAGATATATACACCCATCTTTATTTAGTATCCACTTGGTGGATTCGCCTTTTTTAACAAATGCGAGAAGAACATGGAAACTGTCATAACTTAATTACTGAAATATAACCAATAATGCCAAGCGAATGAGTTTCACGGCGCACAGGTGTCTTGTTGAGTACTGCTCTACTGATATTTTAATCTTGTTTTTGAAGAATTTACATAGATGCCTATACATATTAAAACTAAATTACAGTTAATTTAAACTTACATTTATAAAAGACTTACTTAAAGCTAAACAAAAACCATAAACCTAATTTTCATTTGTGAATGCTGCTTAAAGGTACATTCACAAATGAAAATTAGGTTTATATTTATGGGTCATACTTTCGATTTAAAGACTTTGGCTGCATATTATGTAATGACTCCATTCACACTTCAGAATTTAGTGTCTCTAATTCCAAATCATAAAGCTAAACATTGCAATGTCCAAACATTAGTTTTATGATTTAGTTTTTGACGTCACAAACTTCACCAATGAGAACAAGTCTGAAACGATATAGATATATACACCCATCTTTATTTAATATTCATTTGGTGGATTCGGCTTTTTAAACAATTGCGAGAAGAAAATGGATACTGTCATAACTTAATTGCTGAAATATAACCAATAATGCCAAGCGAATGACAGTTTCACGGCGCACAGGTGTCTTGTTGAGTACTGCTCTACCGATATTTTAATCTTGTTTTTGAAGCATTTACATAGATGTCTGTACATATCAAAACTAATTTTCAGGTAATTTAAACTTACATTTATGAATGACTTACTTAAACAAACCTAAACAAAAATCATAAACCTAATTTTCATTTGTGAATGCACCTTAAAATATCAAAAATTTATTGCGACGTACCCGTATGTAACAAAATTTTTAAGAAGAATTTTATTACTAAAAGGTCTAATAAGGGCCGTCTCTAGGGGTACTGCCGCCTGCGTGCAAATATATAATTCGCCGCCCCTAAGTGATAACTACACAACAAAACACATTTTTTATTATTTATAATACTTTATTCGTACATACGAGGTGCTACCCAAAATATCTGAGAATTATTTTTTGGCGATTGGTAGAGCGCTAATTCCGACTTCTCCCAATTCACTAGACATCCTTTTAGATTTATTGTCCAACTGTTATCACAGGGAAAACATCTGACCGGTCAGTGTGATTTTTTTTACCTCCCTTCATAAGGGAGGTATAGGTCTCTAGAATCCAATTTTAACATTTTTTGTGTGTGTGCGTGCGTGCGTGTGTGTATGTGTGTGTGTGTGTGTGTGTGTGTGTGTGTGTGTGTGTGTGTGTGTGTGTGTGTGTGTGTGTGTGTGTGTGTGTGTGCGCGCGCGCGTGTTTATGTGTGTGTGTGTGTGGATGTTGGATCCACGATTTCTCAAATACTATAAGACTTAAGACATTTTTAACTACGGATTTCTCAATCTAACAATAATGGGAACAGTTGATTAAGTTTTGATAACAATTGGATAAACGGAAGTAGTAGTTACAAGAAAAAAATCATCTAAATATTATTTATGGAAAATTTATGTAAATACTTATATTAAATAACGTTAAATTATTTATTTGATAAATATAAATTCATTATTATATCTTCAATAGATTTAGAGATAAAGAAATCTATATGAAATAATTTGATGTAAAAATTCTCAGATCAAACTACTTCAAGGCAAGAAATTCAAATGTTTGTAATTGACATAAATGTCACTGTCATAAATATTTGTATGCCACTGTCAAAAATATTTGTACATCATTATGAAAATAAAGAAAAAGTCAACAACGCAAAAGAATATACGTAAAAAAGAATATAAAAAGAATTTGCGAAATAATGACGAATATAAAGAAAAAGAAAAGGAAAGTAGAAAAAGAAAATATCAGGATATTGAATATAAAAAAATGCATGTATTGTACATAATTTATATTAAAAAATCCCATAGATTTTGCAAATATACGAGAGATTTATTTTGTAGTGAGACAGGAATATATGTATTTGTATGATTTGTATTTAATATTTTTTGTTTTATGCGTACAACCAGGTAATGAGAGGTTATGTGCAGGCCACATCAGATTTTTCTATTATGGAAAGAGCCCATTACATTTTGGTGTAAATGGCCGAAAATGGCACTTTACTTAAAGCTCAAAATAGTTTTTCTTCGGAAAAAAATTCAACCTTTTCCAAGTAAACTTTTGCTCTCTATATTATGATCTTTTCATTTACATTTATTATTCATTGTTAATTTTGGTGTCTTCATTCTTTATTTATTTTAACATTTTATAAAATTTGTATAAAAAGCATTTAAAACCTTTATTACACTATTTAAATCACAATTATTATTTACATTTTTTCGATAACATCAAAAATATTCAACCTGCTATAAACCCACTGTTAACACTTGATACACAACGTATAAATCTCTGGAATAAAACATCCCGGCTGAATGAGTGTGAGGCCACGATCGTCGAGTGCTCTAGCGGGCTAATTGCTTCGGTCGAACTCCGTGCCCGGACTTGACCGCGTTACCCGGAACCCAAGTTTCAGCAACCAGAGCGCTCCGGTCAAACTTGAAGGGAAAAATGCCGTGAAGTTCAACAATTTAAATTAAGACTTTTATCATTTTTAAACGCTTTGTCGAGATTTCATTTTAGAAAGTTTTGCAGTGATAATATACAGATTATAATCCAGTAAACGTTTTGCTAAAATTAATGTTATAGTTTTTTGAATATTAAAAGCGGAAAGTGCAGTTTATTTACCCCAACTCTTGAGGTTATAAAAACCAAACTTAGGCCCAGAGGTGAGTTCCCGAGCGAGGTTTGGGCTCCGGCAAGCAAAATAGTGGAGACGGGGTGGTCCGACGTCGCTGAAAATAAGGGTAGAAAGGGCGCCAGTCACTCAATCACAGAGCCTACAAACAGCTGAGAGACAAGCACCGAGAAACTGAATGCGGGAGAATGGGAACTAAATTTTAAAATAAATATACACTATATTGAGCCACAACGATGTTACTATAAAAAGGCGACAATTTTCATAATACGATGTTACATATTCGAAGTATTTATTCACTTACCGCACATGGTCTTTTTATACGATTTACTGCCTTTGATAATTTTATCTTAGTAACCAAATCTTGATCAGTAAAAAAAACCTACTGCCTCGGAAACCCTATCGGTAAACATTTAAAGAAACCGATCAAGATAAATTGATTTTTTAAATATTATAGTTATTACTATCACTATCCTCTGTTTTGCAACTAGATGGAGAAAAATGCGAGAGATGTTTTACCTTCCGTCACCTTTAGGTCAAAAAATTTGATGGTGAGTTTTTAATGCATAAGCACGTTCTAAATTCCCCAGAATAAGATTTTACTATTTTTACGATGATGTCTGTAGGTGTGTGTATGTGTGGATATGTGTGTGCGTGAGTGTGTTTCAAAATTTCGTCTACGATAACTCTAATACTACAATTCCAAAAATTATAATTCTTTCGTATTCCTCTTCATTGCATCCATATGAAGAGCTGATTAGATTTTGGTTATAATTGGTCAACCGGAAGTATCCTTATTTAAAGATTTTAACAGTTTTTCTTGAAAAAACGATGTTAAATATCATTTTTTCACATTTAATGTTATTACAATATTACAAATATTAAAGAACATTGTATTCTCTATACGATTTGACTGCGTTTTATACTTCATATTAAATGGATATAGTTATAAAATTATAAAGAAATTAAATTTCCTAAATTAACCAGCTATGCTAGAAACAGCTACTATATTAAGAAAATTCTGATTGAAAGATGTCAGTGTCAAGTGCAATTGACATATTCGTAGTATATTTGTTAGAATTTTACTCGAAATATAGGATCTTTTTGCTCGAAACTTTCTGTATGGAATTTGTATAAAATACATACAACTGTCGAAAGGTAATGTACATACAAGAAATTTAGAATCTTTTGCAAGGAACTTTCTGTATGGATTTTATAGAAAATACATACGCATTTACGAAAATTCTACCGGTAGATACCGCATCTGCCGACTGTGTTCGAAAACACGAGTGGTAAAAAGTTACCGTGTTAGAAAATTGTTCAATATCTACCAGATCCATCTACCGGATTCATGAAGAATCTAATCTCAAAAAAAGGTTGTGATGCAAAGCGAAACGCGCGCATTAAAAGTGGAAATGTGTTCAAAGTAGGACTACGTCAAATTTCTAACCTGTTATAATTTTTCAAATTTTTCATAGGTTATGGATCCACCCTGTTTACCACTTGCGTTCTTAAAATATTGATTCCGGTAGGTATAACCTGTTAAGAAGCTGTTTACCGGTAACAGTTCACCGGTAGAATTTTCGTAAATACCTTATATAGCTGACGGAAGGTAATGTGCTGGCCACATCAGATGTTTTTTAATGTTAATGATTTTTTGACAAACATTATTTTATTATATTTATTTTCATCTTTTCACTTAAATAAAAATAATATAAATGAAAACATATTGTGGCGTTTCGTAGATACATTTATTGAAAATGAACACCTATGAAAATCATGAAATTTAACAACGAACATTTTGGAGCTGTAATTTTCAATTTTAGGAAATTATATCGATTGTCTACATACGAGTACAGCCGATCGAACAGTTAAATAACAAGCAAAACATTGAATTGATGTGTTATCCACCATAACGAAACAAACAAATCTATTATTGGCAGATTTTCATGTTAATGATGATCCTGAGTTAAATTATATAGAAATCTTTAGCAGAAAGGAAGCTAGAAAGTTTATTCTTCGATTACCACATATTCAAAAAATTGACTACGATTGTTTCTGCCAAAAGCTCCTCAATTGCTACGTTCAGTATATTCTTTATTCTCTAGGAATTGCATTAAAATAACTAAGTAGCAAATCTTGCAATTATTACTCTAGTCTAGACTAAATAAAAATAAAGGTATTTTCATTGTATTATTTGGTGGACAAATTTACATTCTCCTTTTTATGAAGGAAGCCGTTTACATATCTTAATTTAAAAATTTACATAAACAGTAGGTATCAGGTTTATGTCGGATTAAAACTTGGAAATTGCAAAACTCTCGCGAGGTTTAAATCTGGCGATAAAACTGTTACTTTTTAGTGCATTCTGCTCGTACTTTTAAACTTGAACATTTTTGTTGCCCGGACCGAGCTGTTGCTGTTGCTGTTGTATATTTATAATAATCTGCATGGTTAGAGGAAGACAACAGCATGCAAACACCAGCGGTAGTTAACAATCATGATGAGGATTTTATATTTAACAACTTGCGGAATAGAGAATGCAAATTCAAATTATTTTTCTTATTATTAATAATTGAAGTTTATTGTGTTGCAACTTATATTATGAGTTTACACTTTAACGCCGTATAAAGCAAATGCAAAATTTTGTAGTGTGTTTCAAAAATAGTATATTGTGTTATTAGGAGTAAAAGTGATACTTTGTGTGGCGAGTATGGAAGTTTGCACGACGAGGGAAGCGAGTCGGACAATTGCATGCGAGGCACACAAAGACACTTTTATTCCGAATGACACATTAAATTTTTTTTTCAAACGTACTACTTTTCTTTTTATTCGCTAATTCTATGTAGTTTCTATGGATACTTATTTATTTTATTTCTACTCCGGCGGCGTAGAAATTTAGCTATTTCTACTCCGGCGGCGTAGAAATTAGCTATTTCTTCTACCTTGTGAATCAAGTAATGACTCCATTCACACTTCTGAATTTAGGATCTCTAAAGGTACATTCACAAATGAAAATTATGTTTAGATTTATGGTTTACTTTGACCGCATATTATGTAATGACTCCATTCACACTTCAGAATTTAGGGTCTCTAAATTCAAATCATAAAGCTAAACATTGTAAGGTCCCAACTTTGGGTTTATGATTTAGTTTGACGTCACTAACTTCACCAGTGAGAACGAGTCTGAAATTATATAGATATATACACCCATCTTTATTTATTATCCACTTGGAGGATTCGGCTTTTTAAACAAATGCGAGAAGAACATGAAGACTGTCATAGGTAATTAAATTGTTGAAATATAACCAATAATTCCAAGCGAATGACAGTTTCACGGCGCACAGGTGTCTTGTTGAGTACAGCTCTACCGATATTCTAACCTTGTTTTTGAAGCATTTACACAGATGTCTGTACATATCAAAACTAATTTTCAGGTAATTTAAACTTACATTTGCAAATGACTTACTTAAGCCTAAACAAAAACCATAAATGAGTTCTTACATTTTTTTGCCTAGGATGAACTCTCAAAGTAGTTATGTTAAAAAATAGTTAACCAGAATAACAATTCATGATAGAAATTTAAATTACTCAAAAAATAAACAATATTAGGTATTTAATACTTAGTTAATCTTGTTCCATTTAATCCATTCAGCATTATAGAGAATTGGGCATAGTTTTGAACTCTCTGATTGGTTGAAATTGGAGACAAGATAGATAAAATAATTACGCATTTAAGCTCAAATATAATTAAACTTGCAATGCAAAACCGATAAAAATATATGTTTATTTTTTAGGTTATGTAACATAGAATAAAGTGTAGAGAAATATACGAAGAATTTATGAAGAAGTCGGTACAAAAAACCATGTGTATCACACGCCCAGAAACTGTTTTGCGAGATCTCGTGTTTGCAGGCTTCGCTTTCAGCTCGGCCTGTCAAAATAAACTCGGTCCCGCAAATGTTCAGTTTCTGGCCTAGTGATACAAATAACTATTTTGTCACAGGCGCTCAGAACCTTAGTAACGGCTCTGATCATGATTTAAAAATGATGACTTGTTAATTTCATATTATCACAGGATACTAGATTGACTAAGTTCTAAATTTTGGAAATTAATTTCATATCGCAGATAAATAACTGCTTAAAATTATATAGTGCAAATATTTTTGTCCATGGCATACCTGATGTTTTATTCTCGCTTATTTACATTTTCACTTGCAATTTTTAGTAAAAAATTCCACCTTTCACAATAGGCGAAAAGCAAACATCATAATTAAAAATCCCCATTATTTTTCTTGAAAATAATGGACATCTTTCATTTCCGCGAATACAAAAAAGCATATAATTTGTAACAAAAACAACTCTTCATTTGTAAAATGAGGTGGCACCTCTCATCCGAGCATCAGCCTACTATTCCTGTTCATCCATTCGTTCATTAATGCCTACTATGATGAACATTTTAAAATTTCCATCCACAGGATCCCCCTCCTCCTCGCAGATAGTTGGCTATGGAAATTTTTAATCAAAATATCGGTAACATCAGCTGTTTATTTGCTGCTCGGTGAAATTAGCTTCTGTTTGTTCGTTAATTACACAAACACTGTATATTTTATGGTTTTGTGCTCGCGTTTTTCACTATTGGCGTTCGGTTGGATTCCATTGTTCTAGCAGACAGCGTCGTGTTTGTTGTTCATAGATTTTATCTTGCATTTGCTGAGCTTTTAAATGGATATTTTTGTCGGACGAAGAATTAAATTATGCAGTAGTTGTAATTGATGTAATTACCTACAGATATTATTTTAAATTGGAATCGTGTTTATGTTTCGATATAATATTCAATTAATGCACAGATAAATTTAATGTAACATTTTATATCTGTTATATAAATAAATTTTCTTTTTTGCAGATTTTGCAGTTATTTCGGATAGTGATGCTGAAACAATTAAGTGGGCATAAAAGGTAATTTTTTAATACATTATTTACATATAAGTTTCTTCATATATTTGCAGTGCCGGTTCGAGACTTTTGAGCGCCCGAGGCGAAAATTGTAAATTGCGCCCCTCATTTATTACAATTTTGTTTAGATTATATAGGTATAAAAATTAGAAGAGGCGATTTGTGTCCATAACTCGCGAACAATCTCAGAATCAGAATCTGAATGAAATTTTTTTGAAAATATTTTGCATATTTAAAATACAGAGATTTTTTTTCTTTTGGGTTCTACAGAATCGCTTTATTTGTCTAATACCATATATAGGATTAGTCACGGGAGAGTTACCGTTTGTGTGCAACCCGAAACAGCGTCTAGCTGCCTCTCTTAAAAAAATAGAATATTTAATTCACGATTGCTTTGCATGTCTAGTGATGGTTATGTCATTTTGACATTAAACAAATATAGTCCGTTTTCATTAGTATTTTGGGTTGCAAACGGACTTTCAAAATAACTTTTCCGTGACTAACCCTGTATATAGGGAAAGAAATAGTTATTTATGCAACAAGTGTGTAAAGTAGGACTTTTTTGGTCGAGTGCGATGTTGCGAATGCGGAAATTGTAGCACGAGACAAAAAAACACTATTTTACACACGTGTTGCATACAACATTTTTCCTACAACCGAAATGTTAGTGATGTTACTCATAATACTGAGAGTACAGGCATCCAGCATCTTCAAATACTGTTGGTGCGCTTTCTCATAATACTGCACAAAATGTAACTTAAAACACTTGGAAGAATCTCAGACAGAAGTGGATTAGTCTTCTATTATTGTACAAATTATACATTTAATATTAATATTAAAAATTAAGTAAGGTTAGAATACATGTCAAAAAATGTTCTTAAAAATTAGATGAGTACTCAATCTATTAAAAAATTATTATATTTGTTTCATTTACAGTGTATATTAATATTTCTTAATAAATTTTATTACTTTCATTATTATTTACTACCTAATTATCTACTTGACAAGTAAATTAACCGAATTTTACTGTTGCCTAGCAACGCTTATTTACTTTTCAAGCACTAGTGCGTGAAAAGTACTTTTCACGCACTAGTGCTTGAAAAGTGACACTTTACACACTGCAATGAGTGCGTGAAAAGTACTTTTCACGCACGGTTGTAGGAAAACAATATTTCTGTGTAGATATAAGTGTCGGTATAAATACTTTTCGTTATTTTGCAATTCGGATAATCTAATTTAACTCTTTAACGGTTCATCCTAGGTAAAAAATATAAGAATCTTGTTTTGTACAAAATTTTGATACGGATCGCCATTTTCAAGAAAAATGTCAAAAACCAAAATATGTCGCCGTTTTCCAAATTGGCGAAGGGCTGTTGCTGTTGCATCAGTGTATTTTTCTGTACATGATTCCGTATAAAAGCTTTTGTTGCCAGCGCGTGCGAGCCGACGACTATGCTATAAGCGTTCTAGTAGAGAGGAGGAGCCTAAGTAGGTGATCGATAACGCAGATGCGGCGCGCGGAAGCGACGTATGGGGACTACTGTGTAAACAAGAGGGGAGATAAGTGTAATTACCCGCGCATTGTTATGACGTGAAGAGTTTTCTAGAAAATATTAGGGTTGCTTAAGCGACACAGCTCTGCCAAAGAGATGAGAGTTACATAAATAGACAGTCAGCCAGTCGAATGTGATAAATAAATAGCGAAGTTCAGTGAGTCGAAATAAATAATCAGTAATATCGTGTAAATAAGTAGTCCGTTGTTAATTGTTTAATAAATAATATCAGTGTTAGTGTTTAACTAGTTAATTATATTCTTAGTCTTAAATTAGTATTTAATATTTGTTTAAACCTAGTGATCGTTGTTTTTAAATATTATTCTTTTATTTTTACACTTCACCCAAATAAATAAAAACGTTACAATAATTAACCTGCTAAGCCATGATATCAGGCAAGTTGTGAAAACAGTTGAGATAAAATGGATTATATTTAAGTTACTTGTTTAAATAGTTATTTTTGTAAGATTCTATATTTTGTTACAAAAAATTAACAATTTGTTTTTCTAATTTATTTCTCAAATAACACACTTCAAGCATCGTTGAATTCGTAATTTTTCATAGATTCCAAATATAGAAAAATATAAAGGTTGTCCCATTTAAAATATAAAAATAAATAGCCCCTAAGCCTAACTTACAAATATATCAAGAGAGTTAAAAATAATTATAAATTAGAAAGTTATTTTGAGTGGCCCCCTTTTCAATTATATATTTGAACTAATGAATCGAATTACTCAAGATATTCTTGTACTTGTGATTTACCATTACAACTTCGTACAATATGCATAAAATAATAGCATTTATATACACCGACTTCGCGAGTTCATTTCCATACTATAATGGAGCAAATTTGCTGTCATATTCAGACTAGAAAATTAAAAAATAGCGTGATGATAATTTATTCATAATATAGTTCATAGAAATATTTTGTTGGTTCAATATAAGAAAAATTGGATATCAACAGAAAATGTTTTCAAATATAACTTAAATTGCAGATAAATAAATATAAATCGTTTCATTTACAGTTATAAGTTAGCGGTCTATTCAGAATTTCACTAAATTTACTAGCAATTATTTCTATATTTAGTACACTAATATTTGTTGAAAACTCATTTCCAATTGATTTTACGTTCATTATACGAGCCCAGTCACACATGTATTGGACCAAGGAGTTTTGTACGAAGGTTATTTTTTCAGAATTAAAATTTATTATATACAGGTTGTCTGCGGAGAGACAGATACGTGTATTAAATTCACAGTAGTTTTCGCAATTTAATTATTTTTTCAAAAAAATGCATGACTCACTAGATAATGACGAAAACATGATTATTGGTGTTTTTTTTATTCTTCAAATTACTTCTAACCTATCAGTTATCGAGAAAAATGTTTGAAATAAAAACACAAAAATAATTTTTCTACTGGTATAATTTCAAGATATAACATAACTTAAATTCGTTTCTGAGATACCTACTTATAGTGTCTTAGAAAAACACCCTGTATATTAAATGTTGTCAATTAATTACTAAAAGTGCGTTTATTATACTTGTTTGTTTTTCTATAAATGATTTGTAGATAATAAATTTTAGTTCTGAAAATTAAAAAACTAATTTTTATTTTATAACTTCAAATCTTTATTTAAACAGATTCGTGGTTGAACATAGTAACAGTTTGTAGAAAGTGATACAAATGACGCCTATGGCTAACTATACACTAGTTTATATACTAAGTTTATCGTAAACAAACTTGATAAGATATAATGTCATTTGTGATAGTAGTGAATCATAATTTATATATATATATATATATATATATATATATATATATATATATATATATATATATATATATATATATATATATATATATATATATATTACTTATTGCACAATAATGTTTAACTATTATTAATTTTCTTCACTATTTTGCAAAGCTTAAAGAAAGAATTCTAAAGGTTTCAAACACAATTTTACTCGAAATTTAATAATTCAGAATCTATATACAGGCTGTTATTTAAGTAAAAGTACAATACTTAACCTATGGTAGAACTAACATGCTTTTTATAAGAAATGGATCCCCTTAACTAGACAAATTGCATTATAGTTCAAAATTTTAAAAAAATAAGTCAATAAGCGTACAATTTATGTTTTTTTTATTTTTGACATTGTCAAAATGCCAATTACCTTCACCAATTAAGAGTATGCAGTCAGGACTCTATAGTTTATGGCAAGGTATTACAAAATAGTGAACAGGGTTGACCTGATTTAAATCATTTGATTTAAATCACGATTTAAATCATGATTTAAATCAACTGATTTTTTTTTAAATCGTGAATTTTATAAAATAATACATTTGTAGAAAAATCAATTGTTTTTCAAAGTATTTAAGATACCTACAGAGTTAACATAAAAATTCTACTATAGTAATATAATATAAAAATATATACAAGGTGTCTACCTTTTTATGGAGTATAAGAAATACAATGGTAAAATTTTCACATATTTGTAAATTCTTCTTTATGAATTTTAAAACTTAAGTGTAAATACAAAAAATGTTCAGAATTAAATACTGCATCAACTGAGCCCAAATTTATTGAAATAATGGGTGCTTGTCATGAGATAAACATAAAATGAAATATCCGGTTGCAGCATTTTACAGAGTACCATGCAAGACATGTTTTGACCTGTTTGATTGTAAGTAGACACGAGTTAAAGTTTAAAGAAGCGCGCGTGGACTCGTTATATACTACGTATAAGCAGAAATTCAAATGCATTCTTTGAGGTTTTATTACAGATTTCGTTTTCGTTTATGAAATAAAATAATTATATTGCTTTTAAAACAATTAAAAAGTGCAATAACATCAACAGGTCTTTAAAAATAAACAAATAAAAAATATCATGCTTTATTTAATTTTTTTAAAATCAATGATTTTTTAAAATAAATTATGATTTTTGCAAACCCTGATAGTGAATGATATTTGTTAATTGTGACAATAGGGGAATTAAGAGAAATTAGTAAAAAATAGTGAAAATAGATGCTTAATACTGAATATTAATAAAGAAATAAAATGTTGTAATTGAATTACTTCGGAAATAAGGGGGTATTTGTTTTAGCAGCTCGTCACTCATATGAATTCCATATACATAATTCTCAAACAGTTTTTATTTGAATATAAATTTCTTGCATTAAACTTAATAATTTTGATCGACTTGCAATTATATAGCATGTAGACTTGTACAGTGTTATATTAATTTGTTTTTTATATAAATATAATTTAAAACTTAGGAATTATCTTTGACAAAAGGCTTATATTTGATATTCACATAGATAACATTATAACAAAAGCATTTAAAATGTTAGGTTTCCTAATTAGATCTTGCAGACAGTTTAAAAATCCCAGAACTACAAAAATATTGTATTATTCATTAGTACGCAGTCAATTAGAGTTTTCGTCGGTTTGTTGGTCACCTCAATACGCCGTCCATATAAATAGAATTGAGCGTATTCAAGAAAAATTTTGTAGATTTTTTAGATATAAATTTCAAAATCATGAATTATCTCTTCTTACATTAGAAAAGCGCCGAACTATAATTGATCTAGTTTATCGATATAAAATTTTCAATAATAAAATTGATTGTCCTGACTTACTACATCCCTTGGGACTTCGTATACCAACTTATACCACAAGAGTAGTTGATCTTTTTTGTTTGGGTTTTAGAAGAACCAATGCTGCTTTTAATTCTGCGTTAAATAGACTTCCATTTTTATACAATAAATACTTATTGCACAACAACCAAATAGATATATTCAATAGTAC
The DNA here is from genome assembly GCA_963082715.1 of Harpalus rubripes. NCBI lineage: Eukaryota > Metazoa > Arthropoda > Insecta > Coleoptera > Carabidae > Harpalus > Harpalus rubripes. The sequence goes on from OY720450.1 coordinate 10,541,462, forward strand.
CTTAACAAGATACAAAAAACAAGTAACAGATGCAGTAAATTCTTTTAGTTAATTTAGTTTGTTATTCTCTGTAGTCTTTAGTATATAATCTCTTTTTATTAATGTAATTTTCAACAATTCAATTCATGATTTAGTACTCTCAATTGCTACATTTAAAAATATATAATTTATGTAAATTATTTGAGCCATCCTGTTATTGGGACATTGTCCTGTTGGAAGGCCGAAGTTAATAAAATAAAATAAAAAAATAAAATAAAATAAAATAAAAAAAAAGTAGTATACATTTCAAGAACATTTTAGATCCACGAAGAAAACAGTTTTATATAAAAACTTATATTCGTGACGTCACATCTATATTTTCAAACTTCAGGGGACCATAACTCGCTTATTAATAGGAATTTTTCACCGGATTTTCACCAATAGTCTCAGTTTTACTTATACTGATGAGAGTATATAAAAAAATGGTGGAATCCCCTATTGTGACATTATTTCCAAAGAACATTTAGAATATTTACACACACATACATACATTAAAAATTGTTTTTAATTTTGTAATTACATATTTAAAACAAAATATATTTGTAACAGTAGTTCTTGGAATTTTTTTGGTAATTTAAAAAATAAACGGTAATCTAAATCGGCAAATTGTCACCAATATTGTTTGATAAACCACTTTAAAATTCTCACAATCAAATCAGTTTTGAAACAAGCATAGTGTACATCTTTAATGCCAAACCTGTTGAATACACTTTGGGATAAATAAAAGCGAAAGAAATTTTAGGGGATAACAATTTCATCTTCCAATTCATCATCGATTATCATCCCCCGAGTTTGGGGTGTTGTGGCGTGAAGTTGGCGTAGTATAGCATAGAGCACAGCGTAGCGTACGGGTAGTTACGAATGATTCGGGTCCAAGGTGCTGACGCCTGCGGATAACTTAATAATTTAGTTGGGCAATTAGTGTGAGACGTAGAAACGTTTCCTCTTCACACACAGCCCGCAGAGGGTGAAACGATAGATTCTGATATTAATAGAAGCGGAGAAAGCAAGGGTCACTGAACGTATTTCTATTATATTACAAACTAACTTATATTTTTCAAACAGGATTTTTTGGGATCGTAGTTAACTTTGGGACGTGAACAATTTTTTTTTAATCCATCTAATTATAGTAGTAGTTCTACCCATATTTCTTAAAATTTATTAAATATTAATATTAAATACAGGTATGTTATTTATTATTTTTCGCACTCCCGGGACTAAAGAGCGATTCTAATCACTCATTTCAGGGACTAAAGTTCTAATTCACTCCCAGAGGGATTAAATATGAAAAAAATCCCTGGGGGACTAAAGTAAAAATAAACCAGATGTTTACATAACATCATATAGTTACTATGATTTATTTATTCGTATCTGCACTACATGTTCAGCAGGCGTTGAGTTTAAATTTGAACAAAATTTTTGACATTTGTATTGTCAAATTGTAAGATTAATTTATTTTACACTAATATGGTTCCATTTGATACGGAACTGCGAAAAATAGCGTATATACCACAGGACTAAAGTGCATTCAATACCTCTGGTGATTATTTCTTCACCCACAGGATTGAATTTCCAATTTAGTCCCTGAGTATATAATATACTATTTAACACAATTTTGGTTAGATATCCCGTTAATATAAAACTTTAAAAATTATCATGGAATAAAATAAGATTTTCTCCAACTTAGGTAATAAGTTTTGATCAACGTAAAAATATTGTTCCAGCATTTTGTTACATCTAGTTTTTCATTTTTTTACCTGCCGTCACCTTTAAGTAAGGAAGGTATTGTCTTTGGTCAAACAAATCGGTGGTGAGTTTTTAATGAACAAGCACGTTTTAGGGTCCCTAGAATACGATTTTACTATTTTTACGATGATGTCTGTATGTATGTATGTATGTGTGTGTGTGTGTATGTGTGTGTGTGTGTGTGTGTGTGTGTGTGTGTGTGTGAGTGTGTGTGTGTGAGTGTGTGTGTGTGAGTGTGTGTGTGTGACAAAATTTTCTAATGCGATAACTCTAATACTACATTCCAAAAATTATAATTCTTTCGTATTCCTCTTCGTTACATCCACGTGAGAGATGATTAGAGTTTGGTTATAATTGGTCAACCGGAAGTACCCTCATTTGAAGATTTTAACACTTTTTCTTGAAAAAACGATGTTAAATATCATTTTTTCATATTTAATATTATTACAAATATTCAAGAATATTCTATTCTTTATACGATTTGAATGCATTTTATACTTCATATTAAATAAATATAGAGTTAAAAATTATAAAGGAATTAAATATCATATATTAGCCAGCTATGCTATAACTCCGGAAACAGCAGCTATATTAAGAAAATTCTGATTGAAAGGTGTCAGTGCCAAATGCAGTTGACAGTAAGTATGTGTTATAATTTTACTGGAAATATAGGATCTTTTGCTAGAAACTTTCTGTATGGAATTTGTATACAATACATACAACTGCCTTAAGGTAATGTACAAGAAATAAAATCTTTTGCAAGGAACTTTCTGTATGACATTTATACAAAATATACATAGAACTGACGGAAGGTAATGTGCTGGCCACGTCAGATTTTTTATTTGTAAAAATATGTTACTTTTGCCATGTTTGGTGTAGACACTTGTTTTTAAAAATTATGAAATTAATTTTAATGTAAGTAAATAAATAAATGTTATGAATTCTATTTTCGTTCAGTCCTACATTCAGCAATGGAAAAAAATCTGACGTTACCAGCTCATTACCTTCTGTTAGTCCCATATATTTTTACAAATTCCATTCAGAAAGTTTCTTGCACAAGATTCCATATTTCAAGTACATTACCTTCTGTCAGTTCTATATATTTTGTACGAAGTCCATACAGAAAGTTTCATGTATCTAAGAGATTCTATATTTCCAGTAAAATTATAATACGAACATGTCAATTGCACTTGACACTGACATCTGTCAATCAGCATTTTCTTAATATAGTAGCGGTTTCCATGGTTATAGCATAGCTAGCTACTTTATTATGAAACTTAATTTCTTTATAATTTTTGTCTTCCGTCACCTTAAGGTAAAGAAGGTATTGTCTTTGGTCCCGTGGCCGCGTGCGTAAGTGTTAGGTCGCGAATCTGGGGAACCGGGTTCGATCCCGATCGACGCCTAATTATTCCAATTTTAAATGGCACAAAATTGACCCCTGTGGTGCATTCTCCACGCCAGCAATGAGTGCCCGTGAGGTGACGCCTGGTAAGCGCCCGCACGGTGCAAATATTTCATCATTAACGAATTCTGTGTACAAAGCAGATTGGCACACCCAGCAATGGGTAATAAGCCGTGATGATATATTTATTTATTTATTTATATTTCAAAAAATTCGGCGGTGAGTTTTTGATGAATAAGCACGTTTTAGAGTACATGAAAAAAGATTTTACTATTTTTACGATGATGTATGTATGTATATACATATATATATATATATATATATAATGTGTGTGTGTGTGTGTGTGTGTGTGTGTGTGTGTGTGTGTGTGTGTGACGATTTTTTCGGATCCGATAACTCAAATACTACAATTCAACAAATTCTTTCGTAGGTATTCCTTTTCTTTACATCCTTGTGAAGAGATGATTAGATTTTAGTTATAACTGGTCAACCGGAGGTACCCTCATTTTAAGATTTTAATAGTTTCTCTTGCAAAAACACTTTTAAATATCATTTTTCCATATTTAATGTTATTTATAAATATCAAAGAATATTTTATTCTCTATAAGATTTGAATACATTTTATACTTCACGCGCAATTAGGGTAAAACAAAAATAACTATTACCTTTTACTTTTAGGTGTTCCAACTGTATAGGTACGAGTACAAATTTGAAGTTTTTCTTTTATTTATTACAATATTCTTCCTTTTATGTAAAGAGCTTTGGTTTAAAGTGAAGTATAAATTAGTTATTAAATACTTCCTTGTGAAGAGGAAATTTGAGAGCATATCCTCTTCCTTTCACTGAAGTTTGAAGGGTAGTAAGAAGGGCACCTGAGTGTGGTGAGAAGGTCAAGAGGGTCTTAACTGACCCTACAACAATCGAATAATTTAAATACCGCATTCCTTGACCCATGCCAATTGTGGCTGCGGTCGTGTGCGTAAAGTACAGTTCACCCAATGCTAACCCTCCAAAGGTTTCTATTAAAATTAATTTCCCTACATTTGTATGACATATCTGATTCGTTAAGGACGTAAATTTTATACGAACATGGTTTCTGCACATAAATAAGCAATGTGTTGCTAATTAGTTAATGTCAGTACAATTTGTTTTTTACCTCTCGCTAAGACAGGTATTGGATTCATGATAAAAATCGCATATCCATATTTTAGTGAATAAGCACGTTTTAAGGTCCTTAGAATCCGATTATAACATTTTTATGATGATGTCCGTATGTGTGTGTGGATGTGTGGATGTGTGAGTGGCTCTTGGATCCACGATTTCTTAAAAAATACTATAAAACTAGACATTTTTAACTAGGGATTCCTCAATCTAACAATAATGGGAAGAGTTGATTAAGTTTTGGTAACAATTGGACAACCGGAAGTAGTAATTACAAGAAAAAAATCATCTAAATATTACTTATAGAAAATTTATGTAAATACTTATATTAAAGAACGTTAAATTCTTTATTCGATAAATATAAATTCATTATTATATCCTCTATAAATTTAGAGATAAAGAAATGCATATAAAATAATTTGATGTAAAAAAATCTCAGATCAAACTACTTCAAGGCAAGAAATTCAAATGTTAGTAATTGACACATAAATGTCACTGTCAAAAATATTTGTATGCCGTTGTCAAAAATATTTGTACATCATTATGAAAATAAAAAAAAAGTCAACAACGCAAAAGAATATAAGTAAAAAAGAATACAAAACGAATTTGCGAAAAATGACGAATATAAAGAAAAAGAAAAGGAAAGTAGAAAAAGAAAATTTCAGGATATTGAATATAAAGAAAATGTATGTATTGTACATAATTTATATTAAAATATCCCATAGATTTTGCAAATATATGTGAGAATTATTTTGTAGTGAGATATGAATATACACTATTATTCACGAAAGATGACTATTCAAGGTCATTTGTTCGAAGAAAGAATACACATCACTTTATAGCAGTAGCTTAGCAACATTTTGTGTTAGAAAGAGAAAGATTATTTGGCCTATATCTATTTAATTTATGTCATGTGACACATATACGTAAATAATGGCATTACTTTCTAACAGACTATAAATAATAATGACATATGTCGTAGAATTACAGATACCTAATTATCTACTGCACTGCTCTCTGTGCTAATATTTACCCAGTGGCGTTGACGTTTGAATCAAATTATTATTCCTTGGTTTATAAGTTAAGTCTACGTTTTTGTATTTTGCAAAAACATAAGTGAAGAACATAAATCTTTCAGAAAGGCATTATTTAGAAAGAAACATAATTTTCAAATGAATTATTCTTATTTTTCAGTTAAAATGTGTCCATAAATATTTAGTTATCTGCAAGTAATATTATATCAGACGGCTCGCAAATGACCTTGAATAGTCATCTTTCGTGAATAATAGTTTATGTATTTGTATTTAAAAATATTTTTTGTTTTATGCGTACAACCAGGTAAAATATCTAGCGAGAGGTTATGTGCTGGGCACATCAGATTTTTTTAAAATTGTGACTGTATCACGCTCAAATTTTTTTCTACAAAATTTTTGTAATAGCTATTAACTTACCTATATTCTATCCGTTTTAACTATAGAGCGTTGAGTGAGATAGGGTCTAAGATTCTAGCTCTCTGATTGGTTCAAACGTGAACCGAGTTTACACAGCAAAATAATTGACGCGAAATTTAAATTTACTTGACAACTGTATCAATTATTTTGATGTATGTTATGCCGTGGGACATAAAATAAATAATAGTCAATAGTACGCGATTTATTACATATTATTAATTTCTGTTCAGTTCTGTTTGTTAATTATATTATTGTTCTTTCCGTTTATATAATTTTCATAGTCTTTTCGCGTTATATTTCATATTACATAGTTTTCATTGTGCGCGCTTTCTTAGTTTTTAGTTAGTTTTGTTATTGTTCTCTTCGTTTATATTATGGATAAAAATCCTGAACCTGGCTCTGCCAATGTTTTACAACATCTAAAAGGAAAGGCCCTTCGAAGCGGACAAAAAAATGGCATATAATTTATACTGCACATATCTTGCCACGAATCCATATTCCAAATCAGAATGTGTCCAAATTGTGGCATCAGAACTGGACATAGGACGATGTAGTATTTGGAAAGCTATAAAAGAACAAATAACTTAAAGAAAAAGGTCATTGGGATCACCCCAGGAACAAAAAAAATTGTTTAGAATATACATATAATGAATATATTTCAGAGAGTAAATATTTATATTTCAAAGGTGAATTATATTTTTATTTTACGTTGTTTTCTTTCAAATTTATTTGAATAATGTGGTTTTTATTTATGCATGCCCCTTTCACCGACATGTAGAGATAGGAACGGAGATTATAAGTAAGTGTATGCATAAAAACAATGTCAATGTCAATTAGAAAGATTTTTTAAATCCAGGAATAAGGCCAAAATTTGAATTCTTTATTTAATACATGTAAAAACCGCCGCGCTCGAAACGCCATCTAGTGTATAGTTAAAACGGATAGAATATAGGAGTGTTATGAGTATCATAACTGCCGCAGATGTCGGTTTGAGCGAGGATTTTAAGACATCTAAGGCTTGTTATGATTCATAATATCCGTGATTTGTTCAATAGTTTATCGATTTCAGAACATGAAGACATTAAATATTATTTTTTTAATTCTTTGATTAATGATGCTTTCAGAATGCTATGATAAACAGAAAAATTATTTTGACATCATGTTAATATGAAAAATATTCAAATTATGTGCTTTATTCATCATGTTTATTATTTTAGAATAAAGTAAACCGTGTTAAGAACGATACACTACCGGTATCTGTATGTATTAATGGACAGCAGTATACTTTCGTTTTATTTTAATTTGGAGACTGTTGTTGACAAGTCTGTATTGTAATAATGGTGCTCCTTGGTAATAATACAAATTACCGTACATACAGTTATTGGTTAGTTACCAGCCTACTTTTGTACTTGTAAACAAAGGCTTAATCTCCTGAAACCGGTAAATTTTTAAAGATTAGAATATTTGTATAGGTATTTATAATAAATTCGTAACTTGTAAAATTATGCGTCTAGTGATATTGTAAATTAAAAATAGATGGAGTCTAAGGTTAAATATATCTAAAACTAATAAAATTACCCCTTAACCTTAAAATTAATTTTAATAAAACTAAATACGTATTTCGAGAACTAAGTTCTCATCATCAGTAGTACCACAAGGGAAAGTTAAACAGAGTACTCAAGATTACTTAAGATGTCAAGCATGCCATAGAGGTCCTAACAACTCTGAGTGGTCTGTTCCACTAAAACTATCCACTATTCTAGGGACCCTAAAACGTGCTATCAATGCGAGACAAATTTATAAATTATTTTGTTTCATCCGTAGGTTCAGTGCAGTGGCAAAATTCCATGGTACAGAGAGACCGAAAAAATGTTTAAATTTTTTGATATATTCTACTACATTCTGTAACCAAGTAGTTAATCTTCTTTTTTGTTGAGTCTGCAATACTATTTTGTACAATAGATATCGTTTAATATGTAAGGAATTTTCAGAACTAAATTTTTTGAAAAATTCTTCTACATTGTATAACTAAATAGATAATCTCCTTTTTAATTGACTTCATTTTTATTTATAATAATATATTTAGTTTTTTTGTTTTAACTAGTAGTACATATTCAGTTGTCATATCCATATCTATTGGATATATTTAATGAATTGCTTAAAATTCAACATTTTGTAATGTACATTGTTATATTTACAATTAATAAACTTAATATACATAGCATATCATACAGGTTATATTCATTTCTTCTGCTACTTCTAACCAGCAGTTGTCTTTCAATGTCTGATTAGAATACTCGACACATCCTATATCGGACAGATCTTTATATTTTCAAATCAGAAGAACTAATTTCTCTTCTGTGTTTGACATTTTCATAGAACCTATACGTATTGTTTGATATGAAACGTGTGAAATTTAATTCGAAACCGGCTATTTCCAATGTGTCTCGGGCGTATTCGTTCTGATTTAGGTAGCTGCGCTGCGCTGCGCTATCGCACACTTCAGCTCAGCGAAGCGAAGAGCAGAGAAAAATATTCACCCCGAAGTATTCCGGCAAGTCGCTTCGCTGCTCTGCTCTTCGCTTCGCCAAAGTGCGCGTATACACATAATAATATATTGAATGAAAAAACGGCTCTTCGCCGCGCTTAGCTTCGCCTCGCTTCGCCTCTCCCAAGTGCGCGACGGCCTTAAAGGTGACGGAAGGTAAAAAAATATTGGAACCTACAGCAGAATACTTTAAACTATTTGATCGAAATAGGCTTTGGAAATATATCGCGAAGCGAAGTAATGAATAAATAAATCTGTATACATGCTGCTATGGGTTTAACAGCCCGTAAAAACTATCTTTACCACTAGAGACAAAGCTTTGTAATAAGACGTTTACGATTCAGTATAACGTAAACATTTTTAATTTTATGCAAAGAATATTTTGACATAATAAATATTGATATTTGCAAAATTTTAGATCTACGAGGGCACAAAATTTGTAAAGGAAACATGAAATGTACAAAATGTAAATTTTGGTGGAACAGACAACTATTTTAATTTCTATTCCTAAGCGACACATCCACATGTGTTATGGTATATGTATGTATGTGAAAATACAATTTCATCCAACTATTCTCAACTACATAACCATTGTTTCTCTCTGTGTATGCATTTTGTAAAGCAGATAATAAATATCGTATTGAAGTATGGCTTCAATCGTGTAAGTGGTTAGGTTTGCTTGGGTATGGGCGTTTGTTGTTTGGTTTGCTTTGTACACTCACTAGTGGGTAAACGGCAGTACGTGATTGAGTGAACCCCAAAGGGCAAACGTCAATTTCCCAAAGGAACGAACTCAGCCACTAACCTCTACAACTTTCTTCATTTTTCCCGCACTTTCAAACATGAGTAATTGCTCTTCTAACCAAGAATTACGTATTTATCTTTTTATAAGGATAAGAAAAAAATCTGATGTGGAAACCACACGACTTCCTTGTACGCAAGACCAATATGAAGATGAAGTATAGACCCAATTATAAAATTGCACGTGTTTGACATAATTTGACATTAACATCTATTTTTTATTTTTTTGTTATTTTTTGTCCTAATCCATAGCAAGCTGCATTAAAAAACCAAAAAGTATATGTGTTAAATTTACATATCTCGCTTATACAAAGGGCTAATTTAATAATACTTGATGTGCTAAACGCAGAATTTAATTCTCTAAAACTATTATTTGAAGCATTTATTTCTAAAATCAAAATGAAACCATTTTATTGAAGAAAAACTGTTAACAATTTCAGGTAATATATCACTTCCGGTTAGCTTGTTTTAACCAAAATCTGCTATGTTATTCCAATTGATATAAAAGTCTTATATACCAAATTTGAAACGTTTTGGATTATATTTTAATATAGTTTTTCATTAAAATCTATTATAGGCTTCAAATAAAGTATCATTTCTGGAAATTATGTAATGACCAAAAAGGGAGGTGCACAACTAGATGCTATAGAAGTCCTAAATACAAAATTTCAACTTTCTACGGCTTACCGTTTTTGAGTTATGCGAGATCATACGCACGTACGTACAGACGTCACGACGAAATTAGACAGAATGGATTCAGGGATGGTCAAAATGGATATTTCCGCTGAAATCTCAAAACCGAAATTTTTCGCGATTACAATACTTCCTTTACTTCGTACAAGGAAGTAAAAATTGACGAAGTCATAGGATTCCTGATTCAAATAAAAAATGCATTTTATTTTACTCTCAACTCTTCAACGGTTTAAATTATTTTAAAATTAACACTAAAATCGTGTTATATGGGGTTTAAAATATAAATTAAATCAATTCCAAATCTTAAAACCGTCTGGACAAAATTTTATTTAAATATTTCTAAAATGAAGCCCATTGCAAATTTTTAACAATGAGCCTGTTTCACATTTTTCAAATAGTTAATTGTATATGAAGGCCGCGAAATTACTCTTTAGCGTTCCGAGAGAAAAATTGTCGCCGAGGCCGCTTGCGGCCGAGGCAAGACAATCTCGAGGGCGCTAAAGGATTTTGCGGTCAAGGTGTACACAATATTTTTTGTGCAACCGTAAATAATATGTAATTACAAATTTTATTAATTTTAAACAGTTTCATTGTAAATAGAAAGTTAGCTTTGAAGGTGGCTTTGGGATTGACATTTGATAAACAAAACCATGCAATTCTCAAGTGTCAAAGTGATTGTTTACCTAATTTCGTGGCCCTTACCATGACAACGGTCGCGAAATCCAGTTTCGCGGTGTATATTGCGGCTGCGAAAGGCTTATTTCGCGTCCGGTTGCACAAAAAAGTATTTTAAATGAAAGTTTATGCAATATTTTTCTTATTAATAATTATTTTTTTAATAATTTGTTGTTATTTTCGTAAATAATTAAATACGAATATTGGCGCCAAAAATACTCATAAAAACAACCCCCCCCCCCACTCCTGCGTCGTAGAAGCACATACATTACAGCCAATAGAAAAACTGTTTTTCCATCACCTACATTTATTTTTGTTATTTAGATAAATAAACGTAGGCAATAGTTTGTCACATGTTCATAACAAACTTCTAATTTGACATTTGACGCTGACATTTTCCATTATAAATGAGTAATACAGAGTAAATACAGAATAAACCAAGCTCGGACAGTTTACCGAAAATCGAAAGCTGGATGATGGCTGATTTTATATCAAAAAACGACTGTTTTACTGTTGCCGAAATAAGGTGTGTTAAAGAGTTAAGGTAAAATAAAATGTAAAAACCCAACCATCAGCTCTTCGACCTGCTGCTCCCAGCCACAATTTTCTTTTCTTCGCATCTTTTGGCATATTTATAAATTCAATAGTTTTGTTCCTAGCGCATTTTTGCAAGAAGGCCCAATATGATACTGTAAATTACTCATTTTATATTAAATTTTGTATTATCTAACACGAACTAAACTCAAAAATTTGACACTTGTTTGACAATTTTGACAATATATTTATCATAACACTTGTGCCAAAATAAAAAAATTGACACTATAAAGGACCAATTGAGCCGATGAAGATGTATGTGTTGTGACGTCACATTCTGTTTCAGATCACGTGAATTTTTCAAAATATCCAAATTTCAAAAATTAATTGTAAAATATCTAATGGATATTTGGTGATATTTTGAAATTTGATGCTGTTTAAATAATGATATCTTTTTAAATTTAATACTTAAAAGGTATATAAAAATTCTTGCAACAACCCTATTTTTTCAAAATATTGAAACGTTTATTTGGTTATTAATTCGGCTGAAATTTACGGTAAACACGTAAAATAATTTATTTACACTTATGGTGCTATTCTGTACCGTTCTATAAGCTCTATAGACTCCGTAAGTAACCAACGGTACAGGATGTAAGCAAATTGCTATTCTGTAACCAAGTTACAGTACTGTAAACGCTACAGAGTTATAGAAATTTCTATAAATCTTACAGCGCCAAAATCTTGACTGTAAAGTATTTACAGAGCATATTGAAACGTCAAAAATATGTTTTAAACATCAAATATATATTATATATAAAAATTTTAAACAAATATGGAAATTAAAAGCAAAAGTTAACAATTTTTATTATATCTATTATTAAATAAAAAACATAGAAGGTAATTAATTATACATCCTACCAATTCTTATAGAAATTTATGTTTAAAAAAATATTTTAGCATGAAAATAGAGAAGATTTTTCCAGACTTATCAAAATCCATTCATATCAGTGTACCAGATAATGAATTACATTACTAATTAAGAAATGTTTTTAAACAAACTCATTGTAAAACTTTCATTAAAGTGACTTTTTTTTCTTTAATATAAAGTTGAATAATTTTAAATAGCTATACTTAAGAATTTGTCATAATTATTGAATCAAAGATTACAAAAATTAAAACACAGGAGATAAAAAAATTATTAACAATGACAAGCATTGATTACAACAATGACAGAAATTGATTACCTGCAAATATCAAACATAACGTATTTTGATTCAATAATTATATGTATATTTCATTTAATCATAAACCTACATATTACATATGTGTAAATCTGATGTATTTATAGAAACTAATAATAATGAAGAAATCGTGATGGAATCTATTGCTTATTCATTTACATAAATATATTATGGAATATGCATCTTTGAACCACCATACCTACCATTTTATAGTGTATTATTTATATAACAATCGTTTCTATTTCATATTTTTTAGAATACCTGCAAAATTACTGTCAAATATACTGTAGCAAATTTGACAGCTAGACAGGAATGAAGTTAGGCATTCTATAAGAATAACTCTGTAGCGAGACTTGTTATAGAGGGAGTTACAGAATAGGTAATTTTACTACTCTGTAAGCTGTCGTCTTACAGAGCTTTATAGCTTACAGAGTCTATAGAGTTACAGTCTTACAGAGCAAAGTTACAGAATAGCACCATTAAAATTTGTTGAAAATGTTGATTTTTTAATGAAAATATTTAATTGACTGCAGAAGTGTGGTTTTGACATTATGACTCTGCCGGTAAGGCCGCTCTCGAAACTAATGCCAATGCTATTTTTAAATAAACTTTGAAAATTAGTTATAAAAAATTATGCAATATCTTGAATTTTAACTACTTATACGCGGTGTAGATTTGCCTAGCGGTTATTCTTTCACATGAGTTTCATTCATGGCTAGGTAGATAACACTTTATTAAATCACCCTCATACCATCGAAGATGAACTAATATTTAGATATATTTATATTTGCTTTTCCTCTATTAACTTTCTAAACTAAGATAAATTCCATACAAAGTTTGGGTAAAACAAACTCTGATAAAAAATAGAAGTTTGGCAATATTTATCGGGATCCATTAGGAAAAAGGGCGTTCAGTAGTGCAGACCAGAATCCATCACTTGACCCACGCCACGACCTATTTATCTTGTTCGAGGGCTAAGCCCTAACCTGCTTACACAACAACACACTTTTGCCTCTGCTCAGCCCTTTGTTTGTTTTTCAACCCTTCAAGGGTTGACGTTGTCAACTTTATAACGAAGGAAAATATAACTTTATAGTAAACAATTAACACATTCACTGCGGAAAAATTCTTTCGAGTTTTCCAGTAGTGTAATTATACAGGTACATCACTTAACCGATTTTTACCTCCCGCTACCCTTGGTAAGGGAGGTATAGGGATCGTGCTAAAAATCGCATATCGAGATTTTGGTAAATGACCAGGTTTTAATGTCCCTTCCCTAGAATCCAATTTTAACATTTTCACGATGATGTCTGTGTGGATCCTCCACTCTAACTCAAATACTATCATTCAGAAAATTTTGAAATCTTGTATTTCGAACTTTTTCTGTATTGGAAAGAGCCCATTAGATTTTGGTGAAAATCGGATAACCGGGAATGCGGAAAACTGTACTATAAGCTCAAAATAGTTTTCCTTCGAAAAATACTTTTAAATGTTATTTTTTCGAAATTAATGTTATTATAAAAATTAAAGATTATTAAATTTTCTATATATTTTATGGATAAATTTATAAAATTATCTATAATTTAAATCCCAGAGCCTACACTTTAAACAAACAAAACGCAGTTATTCAAATGTATGTAACTGACAGATAAATGTCCCTATCAAAGAACTAATCATATAAAAATAATATTAGTAACGTTTTAAATAGGAAAAAGTAAATAGAACAATAGAAAAGGAATTCAATACAGTTTCCAGCATAAGCAAATATGTAGGTATGTATTTAGATTAATAAAAATTAACGATTCACAAAAATATTTAAGCTAATCCTCATTTTTGGATTAGTGAATTCTATTCTATCCCGGTATTTAAAATTTAATCTTCATTTTATTATAGCTCCGGTGGCTCAATGGTTAGACCAACGCCTCATGTCATGAGTGCCCTCGGGACTCTGGGTCCGAATCCCACTAAGGCATGGATGTGTGTGAATGTGAACCCACTCTGGGATTTAATCCTTTTGAGGGGTTTAAAAAAAAGATAGTTACTTGGATTAGATTAGACTATATTTTAAGAAATAAACTGTCAAAATTAGAGTAAAATTCGCTAATCCAAAAATAAAGATTAACTTAATCTTTTTTTTTGTGACTCGGGCTGTAAATGGCGGGAGGTATCGTGTTGGCCACACCAGATTTTTTACATGCTTTCTATAACTGGAGCTTCTTAAAACTGACCAATTACGTCATAGATCAAAATTTTATTTAAAAAATCAATGTGTTGTCTGGAAAAGATGTCACACCTGTCACAATCGGCATATAAGATCATTGACTATTTTGTAATACCTTGCCATAAACCATATGCATGTCTGCATACTCTTGATGAAATTGCAAAAAACGTTGAACGTCAGTTTTGACAAACAACATTTTTTCTAGAGAACACATTGGTTCGTACCACTAGCACGGTTTTAACTAAAACGCTGTTTTAAGAATTGTCAAATTTCATTATTTAATATTAATAATAAATAATATCAAATTTATCAAAATATGATTTTAAAGTAGAGCATGGTTTGTATTCAAACAATAGTACATTAAGATACAAGTTTCATAAGAAATGATTTTAGCGCACGCGTCATTCTTAGTAACGAGCGGCTTACCGCGAGTTTTCTAAGGGGACAAGTGCGCTTAAATGTCTTATGAACCGTGTATTTTATACTATTTTTTCTATTTTGGTCATTTTTTCAAAAAATCTACGTTATTTCATATCCAGGAATTTCAATTTCGGTTGTTTAATATGTACTTTATGAAACTCATTTGGATATAAAGAAGTACTTTATGACATCCAAATGGGTTTCATAAAGTACACATTAAAGAACCAAAATAGAAAAATATTTTTAAAATAATCATTCTTTAAACATAAGGGCGAAATTAAATATTGAAAATTGAATTTGACATTTCTTAAAACAGCGTTTTAGTTAAAACCGGGGCTAATTTAATAATACTTGATGTGCTAGAAGCAGAATTTAATTCTCTAAGGACCGGTTTTATAAAGAAATTGAATATTCACTTAAAATTTACTTCCATACTAAATTTAATGAAAAGAAAAAATGCAACACGATTTTTTGACAGCAATGATTTAAATGTCATAAGAACATGGAAACTGATTCGTATTTGTTCATTTCATTAAATTTACTTGACAACTAAATTTTTAGTGAAGATTAAATTTCTTTATAAAACTGGCCCTAAAACTTGTACATAGTAAAACAAGTATTGTAATCGCGAAAAATTTCGGTTTTCAAATTTCAGCGGAAATATCCATTTTGACAATCCCTGGATCCATTTTAACTAATTTCGTCGAGACGTCTGTAGGTATGTACGTACGTATCTCGCATTATTCAAAATCGGTAAGCCGTAGAAAGTTGAAATTATGTATTTAGGATTGCTATAACATCTAGTTATGGACCTCCCTTTTATATAATAGATTTTAATGAAAAAATATATTAAAATATAATCCAAAACTTTTCAAATTTGGTATATTAGAATTTTATATCAATGAGATTATTATATGTTAACAGTTTTTCTTGAATAAAATGGTGTTATTTTGATTTTAGAAATAAATGCTTCAATTAATAGTTTTAGAGAATTAAATTCTGCGTCTATCATATCAAGTATTATTAAATTAGGCCTTTGTATAAGCGAGATATGTAAATTTAAAAATTATATACTTTTTGGTTGAAATGAAATAAATTATTGCATTAGTTAATTTTACTTTTTTCTCATTTTACAAAAACAAGGAGAAAAGGCACCTGAACAGCATCTGAACAGATCTGACATACCCGAATAATAAGTATGTATATTCTTAGTTGAGGCGGAGCTTCACAAAATAGGAATTCATGTGGATCCCATTTGCTCAACACGCGCGTGCATGTCCTACGTCATCACAACAAAACACCCTGTATTTTTAGAGGCAGTAATTTATAATAAAAATTTTCTTTATCCTTTAACAGTTTTCAATAAACTTGTACTATTTTGGATACGGTGGATCAAATTCAGCTTTTTATGAATTTAAAATTACCTGAACACTAAAATTATTTGTTAATACTCCAATTACTAATCTAGCATACTTTTTAATTTCAGTCAGCTTTACATAATAATTTGATTTAATCTTTCATAAAAGAATAGAGTTTATAGGATAAAAATTGTTCATACTTTAAACAGTTTTTTATTATATTAAAATCAAAAGCTGTAACAATGTCTCATAATGAAAAATTCTTGAAGACTGTCAAAATTTAATTGAATCTTTTTCATTTTCTTTTTCTTAGCGGCCTTGGCTTGCCTTGCTGTTGATGAATATTCGGTTTCGTTATCGTCCTCGGAAAGAAATAAATTGTAATTATTATCTACGCACTTCGGTAATTAGTTAATTATCTCGTACAAATTAATTTTCTGGTTTCGCTTTTAAGCACGTTCCGTAAATCCTCTGGAGCTGTGGCCTAATGTAGAAATGGCAGAGTAAATCGTTTGCTTTATCTCAGACAATTCTGATTGGTTTCTAGAGGTATTTCAACCGAGAATACTTTATTCTTGTCTTCGACGTTATTAAGAAAAGTACATTTAAAATTTCTAACGTGTAACAACTATTTTTAAATTGTATTACTATTGTAACATGTTCTTTTATAGCTTTCCAAATACTACATCGTCCTATGCCCTGTTCTCATGCCACATTCTGGACACATTCTGATTCGGAATATGCATCCGTGGCACGATATGTGCAGTATAAATTATACACCATTTCTTTTGCCCGCTTCAAAGGGCCTTTCCTTTTGGATGTTGTAAAAAATTGGCAAAACCTGGTTCAGGATTTTTATCCATAATATTAACGAAGAAAACAATAACAAAACTAACTAAAAACTAAGAAAACGCATACAACAAAAACTATGTAATATGAAATATAACGCCAAAACACTAAAAATTATATAAACGAAAATAACAATAATATAACAAACAGAATTGAACAGAAATTAATAATATGTAATAAATCCTGTACTTTTGACTTTGTTAACTTTTATTTATTTTATGTCAGACGACATAACATAAATCAAAATAATTGATACAGTTGTCAAGCAAATTTAAATTTCGCGTCAATTATTTTGCTGTGTAAACTCGGTTCACGCGTGAACCAATCAGAGAGCTAGAATCTTAGGACCTATCTCACCCAACGCTCTATAGTTAAAACGGATGTATAGTACATTATGTACACCCATAAAAACAAAGTAAACAATACTACTGAATTTTACAAAATGGTCGTAGCTAAATTTTAATTCTTTCAATTAGAAGAATCTTTAAAAAATTAAAGAGTGCACGAACAACACAATATATATTTTTTTGTGCAACCGGACGCGAAATAAGCATTTCGCAGCTGCAATACAGGGTACAGGCCGCGAAACTGGATTTCGCGACCGTTGTTATGGTAGCGGCCGCGAAATTAGGTAAACAATCACTTTGACACTTGAGAATTGCGTGGTTTTGTTTATCAAATGTTAATCCCATAGCCACCTTGAAAGCTAACTTTCTATTTACAATGAAACTGTTGAAAATTAATAAAATTTGTTATTATTTTTTACGGTTGCACAAAAAATATTGTGTACACCTTGTCCGCGAAATCCTTTAGCGCCCTCGAGATTGTCTTGCCTCGGCCGCAAGCGGCCTCGGCGACAATGTTTCTCTCTGTACGCTAAAGAGTGATTTCGCGGCCTTGATATACAGATAACTATTTTATTAAACACCCATCTTACTTCATCTCGTTCGAATTTTGATCAGAAAATAACGCGTTATTCGTTATTGATTTCTCATTTTTTTATCACGCTGGTAGCACGATGTGTGAACGTGCAGTTCGTGTTTGACTGCTACATACTAAAGGTTAAATATAACTAAAAGTAATAAAATTACCCCTTAACCTTAAAATTAATTTTAATAAAAACTGAATAAGTATTTCGAGAACTAAGTTCTCATCATCGGTAGTTCAACAAGGGAAAGTTAAACAGAGTAGTCAACATTACTCAACATGTGAACCATGCCAGAGGTCCTAACAACTCTGGAGACTTTTTCCTCCTCCCGAAAATGTATACAGGACATGTAAAGGGCAACGTTTTACGACCATAAAGGTGTAACCAAGGCAAAATCACTGAAGAAACTGAAGACTATACTTTAAAATGTTTTGCATCCTGGAAATAGGAATAAAGTTAGCATATAAGAGCATTATATCTAATGAATGGGGTATACTTTGAATTTGAAGAGATTGATATTATTTTTGCTGAATAAATTATTATCTACATTTTGAAATAAATGAAAATTTATTTTAAATTTTTTCAAATAAAAACATTTATTTTTACTATGAATGTGTACTAAGAAAATAATATAAACTCACATTTCGAGGTGTAAAATTTATTGAAATATAGCGTGGTTTTATTTGTGTTCCAACATTTGTTATGCGCATTTATTAATTTTATTAGTTTATCGTAACAAATAATAGGGGACTAAAAAATATGAAAGCTGTAAAATAAATATAAAATTTTATAAATTTTACGATAATTTAAAATGGAAACATAAAATTTACGACCTATAAAATTATATCAGATTATTTGTAACTTTGTTTTTCGTTCGTTACTTAGGTATGTGAAAAATAATTTGTGTGATATTAAAATTTTTATAAAAATACTATAAAACGGAAAATATAAATCAAAGAAATTATCATCCATAAAATATTGGACTTTATAATTTTATTTTTGTACAATATATTAAAAACATGATCGTGTTGCAGACTACAATACAAAATTTGAAAGGTCCAGCACATTACCTCCCGCCATTTAATATTTATTAATTTAAATACATACCTAAATAATTACTAATGGTGGAAACTGTTCCTTTGCCTAACTATTGTTTTCAATTTTTAATTTACTTTTTATCAATATTATCTTCTCCAGAATCTTATATTTATATTAATTCAAATTTATTTTATGTTTAGTTTAGTTAGTGACGTTTATTTCTTTTCAATTAAAAAATATGAAAATTGCTTTATTAGTTAAGTATTTTATAAGTTCATGTTAAAATATTTTCTTTTTAAAACCCTACCATATTATCAAATTGAAATGATTAGTGTTTTACAGTGACATTTATCTGTCAGGTACATACATTTGAGATTTGGACTTTGATTTTGTTACTTTAAATTCTACTAGATTTTAAAATCGACCAGAATTGAGATTTGCGTATTATAAAAATTAAAGATAATTAAATTTTCTATAGATTTGCATTAACACTTTTTCTATACCGGGTGGCGCTCGAAATCCGTTACATACGCATTTAACATGGGAAATAAGAATAATTTGAATATTTGCCTCCCATTAAAACTTATTGCAGTAAAACTTTATACACATGTTTGGGAACACTTATTGCATCATATTAATAACAAATTGTTTCAAATTAATTAAGGATAATAAAGTAAAATAAGAAAATGTTATGACAATTTTAATGTGACAATTATTATTTCCTATAAAAGAAAGCTTAATATGCAAGTGATCTTTGCATGGTAGTAACGTGCTAGCTTTTTGTTCCAAAGATTGTGGGTTCAAACCCCCAGCACACTACTTGAATTTTTTTTAAAAAATTATTTTGCAATTTATTTTTGTGTTTTTATTTGTTTTAATATTTTTTATTTGTTTTTATTTATTTTTATTTGTTTCTTTTTATTTTAATTTAACAAGAGAAAACAGTAAAACTAATAAATAGAAACAAATAAAAATAAATAAAAACATATACAAATAAATCTAAAATCTAAATGAAACCATTTTATTGAAGAAAAACTCTTAACAACTTCAGATAATATATCACTTCCAGTTAGCCTGTTTTAAGCAAAATCTACTATGTTATTCCAATTGACATAAAAGTCTTATATACCAAATTTGAAAAGTTTTGGATCATATTTTAAAATAGTTTTTCATTAAAATCTATTATAGGCTTCAAATAAAGTACCATTTCTAGAAATTATGTAATGACCAAAAAGAGAGGTGCACAACTAGATGTTATGGCAGTCCTAAATACAAAATTTCAACTTTCTACGGCTTACCGTTTTTGAGTTATGCGAGATACGTACGTACGTACTTACGTACATACATACGTACATACATACGTACATACATACGTACATACATACGTACATACATACGTACATACATACGTACATACATACGTACATACATACGTACATACATACGTACATACATACGTACATACATACGTACATACATACGTACATACATACGTACATACATACGTACATACATACGTACATACATACGTACATACATACGTACATACATACGTACATAT
The DNA here is from genome assembly GCA_963082715.1 of Harpalus rubripes. Classification (NCBI taxonomy): domain Eukaryota; kingdom Metazoa; phylum Arthropoda; class Insecta; order Coleoptera; family Carabidae; genus Harpalus; species Harpalus rubripes. Next base: position 10,562,131 of record OY720450.1, read on the forward strand.
ATACATACGTACATACATACGTACATACATACGTACATACATACGTACGTACGTACAGACGTCACGACGAAATTAGTCAAAATGGATTCAGGGATGGTGAAAATGGATATTTCCATTGAAATGTGAAAACCGAAATTTTTCGCGATTACAATACTTCTTTTACTTTGTAGGTACAAGGAAGTAAAAAGATAAAAAATAAATTTATCCCATCTGTCCCGACTTCTCTTTAACCGTATTTAACCTCTAGACCTTAAACACGTCCTTACTCAACCTTATCCATCCCCGGAACTAGGGATGTTGCGTAACCGGAAGTGTATTTATGTGTGCGTGAGTGTGTGTATCGCCCACGTACACATTCTGCGACGCAGATAAATACCGTAACACTACCAACGAAACGAAACCGGAGACTCACTCTAATCAACTTATCCTCTCAAGAATGTGCCAAGAGAAAGTGTGAAAAATGCGAAAGAAACAGCAAGTCATGTGTGCGTGATAGATGTGAAGTTCATTGGAATGATTAGCTAAAATGACTAAGGGTATTTACTCGAAATTGTAATGATCGTAACTAATCTGATTTCTCACAATGTATATGGACAAAAACCAGAGCCAGCGACCTCTATTTGTTAATAAAGGCGAAAGTGAAGCCTTGCAAAATCTCAGAAGCTAAAAAAAGGCTCACACATCGTGTTTGATGGTATTTTTACTTCTTTGTACATAGTAAAAGAAGTAATGTAATCGCGAAAAATTTCTGTTTTCAGATGTCAATGGAAATATCCATTTCACCATCCCTGAAGTTGGAAGTTGAAACTTTGTATTTAGCACTATTATGACATCTAGTTGTGCACCTCCCTTTTTGGTCATTACAATTTCCAGAAGTGGTACTTTACTTGAAGCCTATAATAGATTTTAATGAGAAACTATTTTAAAATATAATCCAAAACTTTTCAAATTTGGTATATAAGAATTTATGTCAATGAAAATAATAATATATTTTAGAAGTTATTAACAGTTTTTCTTGAATAAATGGTCTTATTTTGATTTTAGAAATAAATGCTTCAAATAATAATTTTAGAGAATTAAATTCTGCGTCTAACACAACCAATATTATTCAATTAGACCTTTGTATAAGCGAGATATGTAAATTTAAAAATCTGATGTGGACACCATGCACACGACTTCCTTGTACGCAAGACCAATACGAAGATGAAGTATAGACCCAATTATAAAATTGCACGTGTTTGACGTAATTTGACATTAACATCTATTTTTTTATTTTTTTTTTGTCCTAATCCATAGCAAGCTTCATTACAAAAACTAAAAAGTACATAAGTTTTAAATTTACATATCTTGCTTATACAACGGGCTAATTTAATAATACTTGATGTGCTAGACGCAGAATTTAATTCTCTAAAACTCTTATTTGAAGCATTTATTTCTAAAATCAAAATGAAACCATTTTATTCAAGAAAAACTTAACAACTTCAGGTAATATATCACTTCCGGTTAGCCTGTTTTAACCAAAATCTGCTATGTTATTCCAATTGATATAAAAGTCTTATATACCAAATTTGAAACGTTTTGGAATATATTTTAATATAATTTTTCATTAAAATCTATTACAGGCTTCAAATAAAGTAACATTTCTGGAAATTATGTAATGACCAAAAAGGGAGGTGCACAACTAGATGTTATAGAAGTCCTAAATACAAAATTTCAACTTTTACGGCTTACCGTTTTTGAGTTATGCGAGATACGTACGTACAGACGTCACGACGAAATTAGTCAGAATGGATTCAGGCATGGTCAAAATTTCCGTTGAAATCTCAAACCCGAAATTTTTCGCGATTACAATACTTCCTTTACTTCGTACAAGGAAGTAAAAATTATATACTTTTGGATTTGGAATAAAGCTTGCTATGGATTAGGACAAAAAAGTACAAAAAAATGTTAATGTCAAATCCGTGAAATTTTATAATTGGGCCTATATTTCATGTTGGTCTTGCGTACAAGGAAGTCGTGTGGTGTCCACATCAGATTTTTAACTAAAGTTTTATTTACATGACTATAATTATTATTAACTAAGCATAACTAACACAACTAAGCAATTACTAACATGGTGCATTCCGTAACCCAGCTTTCTTTATAAAACTGTTTTTACAGATTATAGAAATTCGATTCCGTTCTCGAGATATAGAGTGATTAAAAAAGTGGCCGTTTTTAGATGAAAAATCAAAAAACGTTAAATTACGCCGGAAGTAGTTGAGCATGAGTAAAATTTGTTTATTGTTTCATATGTATAATTTTCTGCTGAATTCAACGGTAAAATAAAAAATATAGCATTCCATTTAAAATAAAAATGTTAGGGTCTACTTCCGATTAAACCGGAAATGCTACTGCTTTGAAAATATTTTAGTTGAAACGGGCATGTCGGAAAACCCTAGATACCAAATTTCGTAAAATAATATTGAATATCTGGGGAACCGGGTTCGATCCCGACCGACGCCAAATATTTCGAATTTTAAATGGCATAAAATTGACCCCTGTGGTGCACTTTCCACGCCAGCAATGAGTGCCCGTGAGATGACGCCTGGTAAACGCCCGCACGGTACAAATATGTCATCATCATTAACGAAATCTGCGTACAAAGCAGATTGGCACACACAGCAATGGGTAATATGCCGGAATGATATATTTATTTTATTTATATTGAATAGTTTTTAAAATAACGATAGCGTAAGCACGGGCTACCGTGTGTCTATTTTAAAGGTGTACATACGAGATCTACATGGGAAATCAGTTTTTTGCAATTTCCTGCTCGCCTAATTATTGTAAGCAAAAATGCGTCAAATAAAAGTTTTAGGATATAAAATTCTACATCAAAAACAACAAATAGAATTACCTTTAAATGCTTTATAACGACAGAAATTAAATATGAAAATGTCGAAAATTACGTTAAAAATATCGACAGCCATGGAATTGAACAAAAAATGAATAAATGCTTGACGTTTTATGTCACAACGTAAATTAACTTATTTGACGATTCTGACAATTTGATTTGAACAAATATCATTAATTATGGCAATAATATAAAATTAATAAATAAAGTTAAGAAATATGAATATATCAAAAATTCAACATTGCGTAACAAAATTATTTTGTTTGATGCTGTTATGTACTTTTAACTTATTTTCAATACATCTACGTTAGTACTACAGAAGGGGTCTACATTTATCATTCCTAACACTCGTTCTTAGAATAACGCATGTTCTGATCGTCTTATATTCTGATTACGCGACTCACGTGTATTTTTTGAAGACACATTAGCAGTCTTTTCAAATTTTGTCACGAATTTAGCTCTTCATTCGTATAAATGTTCATTTTTTAATCATTTTAGACAATAAAATTAGAGACAAAATCAAATTGTCAGAAACGTCAAATAAGTTAACTTTCGTTGGGGCAGATAAAACGTCAAGCATTTATTTATTTTTTATTCAATTCCATGGCTGTCGATATTTTCAACGTAATTTTCGATATTTTCATATTTAATTTCTGTCGTTACAATGCATGGAAAAGTAATTATGTTTATTGATTTGGATGCAGAATTTTATGCTCTAAAACTTTTATTTGACGCATCTTTGCTTAAAATAATTAGGTGAGCAGGAAATTGCAAAAAACTGATTTCCCATGTTAATCTCCTATGTACACCTTCAAATAAGACACACGGTATTCATATATTACGAATTAAGGAATATAAATTAAGACTTTCTAGAATTACAGATTGCTCTCAATTTTGATAAAGTTTCATAAAAAAATAATGCAGGGTTTCATTCTCTAGAACCCAGACTTCATCTGACATCCAGGAGTAACTCCTCTAACTTACGATTAACTACTTGATCTATGACATGGTCGCTATTCGAACCGCTCGTCCAATCCATATCTTTCCAGAAACATTCTACGATCTTCGTATTCATTACAGCATCAATTTTTCATTAAATTTAATTCTATTTCAGTTCCAACTTTAAACTAATTACTCTTAATACTGTCATCCTAGTAAATTTTTAAGCTGGGTATATTTTTTGCATAAACCCGAAGATGTTAAAATTAAATTTACGAGTATCGTCTTATTCGTTTTTCTCGAGGAACTTTATAAAGTCATTATTCTAATTACTTACAATATTAGCTTCGAGTTTCAATTTAGCCTGGCATGGTGCATTCACAAAGACTGTTTAATTAATAGAAGACTGCTCATTCGTTCGATCTTTCTTGTGTCAAGCTTTATCTCTCGACTCGTCAGCTGCATAGTGACTGTTCAGCTCACGATATCTACATACAGCGCTGCTGTAGTTTCAAATTAAATAAATGGCATCTTTTGTTTGTGTTCGTATTTCGCGCCATTGTATAATTATTGTGAGGAAATGAAAGATCGCAGCAGGTGCTCTGTTGTAATTGTTTTTAAATGTTCTAGCATGTTGTGCTTCATATTTTGTTATTTTATAATTAACTTTCTGAAAGTTAATTAAACCGAATGTGGAAAATATTTCAGTCAAATTGTTTTATCAAAAGCAATATCGTCTATGGAAATTTTAAATGAAAATTGCAAATTTTCAAATATATTTGTTAATTACAAATTCATTTTGTCATTATTCTAAATTCATAATAAAATGTAATTGTCAATTTGGTAAAAATCGTACATTTTTGCATAAAATATCTGAAATTTTTGTACGACGATATATTTACATTTATTATTGCGGTATTTCTATTTTGAATTTATATTATTCATAAAGTAATAATGTATTATGTATCATGTCCGGAAAATACCAATTTACTGGTTGAGGTAAACAAGTCTGAGGTTGAATTAAAATCATTCTATTTTATTTCTGAATTTATTATTATTTTAGATTAAATGACCGAAATAACAAAGCTCACAATATTCATAATAATTTAATAAAATATATAATATTGGTTTATTTTAATTGACTACATAAAAATTTAATATTATTTTCAAAACGTGACCAGCATTACACGAATGTATTTAAGTTAATGTGGTAACATAAATATTGAGCACATTATATTATAGCGGATCTAAACAGTCGTATTTAAAACTGATTCAATAATTCTATGTGCGTCTTTTTTGTATTTTACTAAATTCTATAAAATAAATAAAATTAACAGAAGGTAATATATTTTTTATCAATCTGATACATCGTATTTTCATATGTAATATAACAAGTGATATGATTATCGGGAGGAATAATAGCAGGAATGCAGTCTAAATTTGTTTATTATTTAGTCTGAGGCCAACGTTTCGTTGCCACTTACAGCTTCATCAGGGCAAACTGGTGAAAAACAAATATAAAAATCATAATAAGAACACGTGTTGTGTGATTAACATTGCAAATTGTTTATACTTACAGACTAAGGCGTTAAAAAATAATAAATAAAAATAAATATATTCGTTCAAACGTAGTGTTATCGTCGAAAAATAAAAATTGTATGAAAATATTAACAATCGTCATTCAGATGACATAATTAGCTTTTTCTTAATTTTATTAAAAAATGGCGATGTGCAATTTTTTTTTTCTTTAACAAGAACTAGATGTTACTTGTTTGAGGAGCAGGAGAGACAAACACTAACAAAACCAGAAAAAAAATTTTTTTTCTCCTATTGTGGCTGCTGAAATAATTTGCATTTTTTCATAAAATTAAGAAAAAGCTATTTATGTCTTCTGAATGACGATTGTTAATATTTTCATACAATTTTTATTTTTCGATGATAACACTATGTTTGATTCTGGATGTTGATTGGCGGAAACTATGTCATGGGACGCATGAATTATATTCTCATTTAAATAGGTACCAAGTAGAAGTAAAATTTTATCTATCTAGCCATGACGATTGAATGTAAAGTAATACTTTAATTAGATGTTTCTGATTTCCAATCACTAATGCCAAGTTAATACTACGTTTTTTAATTTATTTGGGTGAAATGTAAATATTAGACAATTATTATTAATTAAAATAAATGTTTATTAAACTATAATGAAAATGACTATTACTAATATTAAACATTTATTAAAAACTAATTAAGACTAAAACTATAATTAACTAGATAGCACTAACGTTATTTATTTATTTAACCAATTAACACTACTATTTATTTCCACGATATTACTAATTATTTATTTCCACTATTTATAATCACTTTTTTATATCACTTTCAACTGTCCGCCTACCGACCTCCACAGCATCTATATACTCAACTGACTCAACAGCGTCTGCATATTCAACTGCTCGGACAGACGTCACACCTTTCACCTCACTATTTGTCTATTTATGCAACTCTCTCTCTCTCTCTCTCTTCCACAGACTCAGTATGACAGACTGTCCGTATGCCACAATTCTTCAACACCACTGCCGAGTATCCACTTCCACTTGCCGTTACTGTCCCCGTATACCTAGCTTCCCAATACTCTTCAATACTACAGAGTATTCACTTCCACAGTTACCCCGGTGTACCAGTAACTTCCCGACTCACCGTTACTGTCCTTGTACACTATAGCTTCCCAATACTCGTTAACACTACCGAGTATTCACATCCACAGCTATCCCAGTTAACCAGTAAATTCCCGAGTCCTCCACTCGACACTATACTGCATACGCTCACCACGATACTGCTGTGCTTCACTAACACTCTATGTGAATGTCTCTATATGTCTCTCCATGTAACCAACTAACTCTCGAGCATAGCTGCGTCCCTTTTATACAGCTGCCATTAACTTCCAGAGAACTCTAGAATGTTCGACCGCATAATAACAATGAACACTAATTAGGACACCATATACTTTAATTTCCAGGATACAACTTTGAGTGACAAATAGTAGGGGAAGAGTAATACATTATTTTTCATCTTTATGTACACTCAGTTAAATACTTTATGTTTCATATTTGAACTGAATATTTAGGAGACCATATACTTAATTTCCAGGATACAAATTTGAGTGACAAACAGCAGAAGAAGAGTAATATATTATTTTTCATCTTTATGTACACTGTGTTAAATACTTTCCGTTTCATATTTGAACTAAATACTTAGGAGGCCATATATTTTAATTTCCAGAATACAAATTAGAGTGACAAACAGTAGGAGAAGAGTAATACATTATTTTTCAACTTTATGTACACTCAGTTAAATACTTTCTGTTTCATATTTGAACTGAATAGTTGGGACACCATATACTTTAATTTCCAGAATACGAATTTGAGTGAGAAACAATGGGGGAAGAGTAACAAGTTACACCGGAAACACTTAAATTTTAAGCTAGACGTAAACACAAAAAATTACTCATTTGACATTTCGTTTCGATCAAATATTGTCAATTTAAGAAACACTTAAAATTTAAGCAACAGGAAGTAGTAGTTACAAGAAAAAAATCATCTAAATATTATTTATCGAAAATTTAGTAAATCTCAGATCAAACTACTTCAAGGCAAGAAATTCAGAAGTTTGTAATTGACACATAAATGTCACTGTCAAAAATATTTGTATGCCATTGTCAAAAATATTTGTGCATCATTATGAAGATTATGAAAATAAAAAAAAGTCAACAACGCAAAAGAATATACGTAAAAAAGAATATAAAAGAAATTTATATTAAAATAGATTTTGCAAATATATGTGAGAATTATTTTGTAGTAAGACATGAATATATGTATTTGTATTTAAAAATATTTTTCGTTTTATGTGTACAACCAGGTAAAATATCTGGCGAGAGGTTATGTGCTGACCACACCAGATTTTTTTTTAAACTTCACATTTTGCAACCTATATATGAATGAATGAATTATTTTTAAATTATTCCAAACCTTGCAGAGGGCAATAAAAATCAATTCATTCGATTCGTGTGAAACTTACGACTTACATAAATATGGTATGGAGTTAATTTTGGTGTAGGAAATATATATTTACTTGCCACGTCTGTTCGTATATTCGTGACGAGCACACTTACGTTACTCGCTACGTTCAGACTGCTATCAGGACCAATTCATGTGATTACATACACAAGGAGGTTATTGCAGGCGAAAATTGATTTTTGACATGTGAGGCCAATGGACTAATGGACACGGCCATAGAATAACAGAGGGCAGAAAATACATGATATACCGAGTGATATACCTTTTTTCTTTTTCCTCTGTTGGATACTGGATACGAATTTAACCTATCTTAGGACCGGTTTTTCATCTTTGGTTAAACTGTCTGTTAATTTAACAAAGTGTCAATTAAAACGAAAAAGGCGCATTGAAAATTTAACACAAGTGTATTTTTACAACTTGTTCAGTCGCGTTCTTTTTACCACTTTTTATATGAGATCTCAGGACAGTAACAGCGAGTGGATACTCGGCATTGGTGTTGAAGAATTGTGGCATACGGAGAGTTGGTGATACTGGGGCTGTGGAAAGAGGAATTTAGTTACATAAATAGACAGACACTGAGGTGAATTATGCGGTCGAACATTCTAGAGCTCTCTAGAAGGTAATGGCAGCTGTATAAAAGAGACGCAGCTGTGCTCGGGAGTTAGTTACATTTAGAGATATTCACATAGAGTGTTAGTGAGTTTGAGAAGCACAGCAGTATAGTAGTGAGCGTATGTAGTAAAGTGTCGAGTGGAGTAGGTACTCTGAAAGTTACTGGTATATATTGGGAAGCTATAGTGCACAAGGACAGTAACGGCGAGTCTGGAAGTTACTGGTATATTGGGATAGCTGTGGAAGTGAATACTCGGTAGTGTTGATGAATATTGTGAAGCTAGGTATACAAGGACAGTAACAGCGAATTGGAGTGGATACTCGGCATTGGTGTTAAAGAATTGTGGCATACGGAAAGTTGGTGATACTGAGGCTGTGGAAAGAGAAAGTAAGATACATAAATACACAGACAGTGAGGTGAAAGGTGTGACTTCTGTCCGAGCAGTTGAATATACAGACCCTGTTGAGTAAGTTGAGTATATAGACGCTGTGGAGGTCGGTAGGCGGACAGTTGAACGTGATATAAGTTTATAGTGACATAAGTATTGTAACGTTTTTATTTATTTGGGGGAAGTGTAAATATTAGACAATTATTATTAATTAAAATTAAGTGGTTATTAAACTATAATTAAATATTACTATTACTAATATTAAACAATTATTAAAAACTAATTAAGACTAAAACTATAATTAACTAGATAACACTAACACTATTTATTTAACAAATTAACACTACTATTTATTTCCACGATATTACAAATTATTTCACTACGCGTTCCAATCTTAGACTGCCGGTCTGTTGCAGACTCTTGTTGATTGTTTACGCGATATTTATATCCCTATATTTATATCACTATATACTTATATCACGTTCAACTGTCCGCATACCGACTTCCACAGCGTCTATATACTCAACTGACTCAACAGCGTCTGTATATTCAACTGCTCGGACAAAAGTCGCCTCTTTCACAACACTATCTGTCTATTTATGTAACTCTCTGTCTAGCTTCCACAGCCAGTTCTTCAACACCACTGCCGAGTATTCACTTCCAATTGTCGTTACTATCCCCGTATACCTAGCTTCCCAATACTCTTCAATACTACCGAGTATTCTCTTTAACAGCTATTCCAGTATACCAGTAACTTCCCGACTCGCCGTTACTGTCCTTGACACTATAGCTTCCCAATACTCGTCAACACTACTTCATAATAATCTCACTTGATCTCAACTTAGTTCATGTCAAACTCATCTCACTTTAAGATGAGATGAGATTAGGCCAATGATAAACAGAACGCGACTATATGCTATATTTTTCATTTTAACTGATAATGAAGTAGACAGTTCGAACTGTTACGTTTAAAAATATTTTATTGAAACATTCCAAAATGTATTATTCGATCGAACAAATGTAGCTAAACTATAAACAATAATTGTAGTTTTATAGAATCGTAGAACGAAATAGCGGAATGAGAAATAGATTTCCGTACGGATTACGTGGCATTCAATTCGCGTTTAACCTCATTTTGAATGTACCCTTACGTTATTGCGCAATTTTGGTTGAAAGAGTTCACGAGGAAAATAATTCAATAACAAGTTCTTTGCTTTTATCTACAGCCCCGTATGTTTAATTTTCAAGGGAACATATTTGAACTTTTTATTAAAAACGTAGAGATGAAAATATGCTTGGTATTAAAAGGAAAGTACCGTTTTATTTATTATCTTTACCAAAACAGCTTCAGCTTGTCTTGTCTTCGGTTTATATCTGATGGAATTTTAATAAACTTTCGCTTCCATAAACGAACACTCGTATGCGCGGGCATAACAATGCCCTATCCCCTAGGCACTCTTATAAACCACTTGCCTACCACTACGTTTTATTACAGCACAAAGTTATATTACCACTAACTTTAATTTTAGCCACAAAGATCGGATAGAAAAATTTAATGAATAATCCAGTAAATTAAATCGGAAAATCTCTTAGAAGCTTTAAGTCTGCATTGTATCTATATCATATAATAAAAAGTAGTTATACTTCTTTAAAATTAATAATAAGTACAGAAGATTGTTTTGAAAAATTCATGGACATCACCGGGAATTGAAAACAGGACTTTTCTGTGTCTAATATGATGCTCTTCCAACTGAGCTCAGATTAGGTGTACATAATTTTATAAATTTATCCATACAATAGAAAGAAATAGCTATTTGCGTATTAAGAGCGCAAAATGGGACATTGTCGATTGAGAGGTTGTTGACGCGCGACGCAGGAGCGCGGCATTCTCTCGAAATCGACAATGTCCATTTGCGCTCGAAACACACACAAGAATTTTTCTACAGTCCCCCACCATAAAAAAAATTATAAAATATACACTTTGTACTTACAGTACTACTCAACAGTTTTGCAGTGAAGATAGGAGCGTATTCAAATATGACTTCAAGATATTGTTTTGGCTTTCGTTTTTACAAAAAATTAATGCCAATTTTATAATGAATCTTAGAAGTTTTGTATAATTTATTTGTTTCAAGTACATTATACTAGTGCAGTGGAAAAGTGGATGTCGGATTGGGAGCGTTCACGCCAAACTTTTGCAGGTGGCAGCACAACTGTTCACACAATTTATTTTATATTTAATTTTAATTTATCGTTACTTTCCATTCTTCTTGAGCTATAGATTCAATTTAATCTAAGCATTTTATACTTTCGTTTTCGTAAATAAATGCCATATTTTATTTTCGCAGCAGTGCGGCATTTTGTTTGGTTATGTAATATATCGACAGAGCAGTTATATGTCAGATTGACTTATGAAGGTGGTAAATGTGTAACTACAGAGTCATTAGTTCCTGACTAAACGTTCCTATTAAGAATGTAGACAAGTGACATTTCTCAACATTGTATAGTTAGAAATTTGGACAGCGAGCGTTTTTTCTACTTTGTCGCGCATGAGCGGCAAAGTGACATTTTGCGTTGACAAAAGAGATCGCAAATGGCTACTTTCTATATAGACTGTAGAAAAAAGTATTAATGCAAACCCATAGAAAATTTATCTCGAAAAAATAATATTTAAAGTTATATTTCCTTAAATGGGATGGCATATATTTTTTAGACCCATTCGGTAGAGTATTTTTTCTGAATTCAACCATGTAATCATTTTATATCCTTACATATTGAGAAATATTCAATTAAAATTAAAATAAATTTTATTTTTATAGTTATTTTGCAGTAGGCTATGTATGAAAACAATTGAGCTTAAATTAAAGTAAAACAAATATTTGTTAAGTATTTTATAAATAGTGTTCTATGCGCAACAATAGGAATTATTATGCACTAAATAATTCAAATTGACAAATATCAGGTTTTAATTTTTCGAACATGGCCTACTGAATATATATATATATATATATGTATATATATATATATATATATATATATATATATATATATATATATATATATATATATATATATATATATATATATATATAAATAAATAAAATTTATTTATACTTTAATTGAATTTTTCTCAATATTTTCATTATGTAAGTATATAAAATGATTACATATAGTTGAATTCAGAAAAAAATACTGTATCGAATGGTCCTAAAAAATATATGCCATCCCATTTAAGCAAATATAACTTTATGTTGTAACTTGAGAACCACTGGTTTAAAAAAATATTTTATTCTGCAATAGGATATCCTTCTTGGTCTCCTACAACTTTATTTTATAGAATTTTTTTGTATCTCTAATAACCTCCGAGAAAAATCGCGTTTCTTAGTTTCGTTTACATTCTGTATATATAGCTGTCTCACAACTCGCGCCCCAGAGCGAATGAGGAAACACAAGACTGCACTCGGATGTGTAATTTCGAAGAAAAAAAATCTAGCTTAAAAGATATTCAAGAAAAGACATCTTAAAATTGACCAATCAGAGACCTACACCTTTAACGTGTGTTTTTACCGTAATTTTACGTTACTAGGGTTTTATACAAATCATATCTTCTATAAAATGTGTGGGCGACTGTAGTTTTCGAAAATGTCAGTGTCAAATTAAATTTGACAAGATGAATAAAAAATGCAAATTCTTACCATGTATTCAGCCGCTGATTACTTAGAAATGATTATAATTTTCTGAAAATGTGGACGTAACGCCAGAGAGGCAGCACGAGTCTATTCGGAACGTTTTCCGGATAGAAATCTTGTGGATCATAAAGTGATGACACTTTCGCTAACCTAAATTTGTTGACTGTGAAAAGTCAACTCTGAAATGTCAAAATTACAGTAAGTCAAACAAATTTTGTAACTCACTAGTAGTATTTTTAAAACCTAGCAACCAGTTTTATTTTGTAATAATATCATCATACCTCAAGATATCCTTCCGGGATTGGTGGATTAAAAAGTCTCCGTTATGCAAGCAGCCGCAAATTATTTTCTTCTATTTATTGGCAACCTATTGTCGTCGGCAAGTGTCAGTTTCGTCTGGGGCGCGAGTTGTGAGACAGCCTGTATAATAACAATAACCTCACTTAACGCACAAAACTGACCTCGAGTTTTCCAAGAGTGACTTTTGTGCGTTAGATGAGATTATTGTTATTTTGTTTGGTTGAATTGCAAGAAAGAGTAGCTTTGTATTGTATTTATTTACCGACAATATGCACATTATCCCACTATCTACTCTTACTATAAAATCGCTCACGATAAATATGCGTAAATTCAAATTAAATAGAGTTCAAAATAAATTGAAATATACAGTACCCAAAATTAAACCCATATTATTAGCTGCGCCATGAAATATTTACTTATTTTATTTGTACATTTTGCTGTGAATAAACCAAACGAAAATCGCTTTATGAAAATCTCTGCGTTGACCACAGACAAAAGCGGATAAGTGCACAATTAACCGGTTCACACTTCCTTTCTGCGCGCGTGTGTTTCCGTGTGTGGAATGTCATACAGAACACTCCGGCTGACCGAGACAAAGGAGCACTGAGGTAATTATTCACGCTAAAACGCTCGTGATTAACTCAGAATAGGGATTTTCTACCTATTTAACTCGATTTTTAATTCGCCAATTGCAAAATAGACTGATTATACGTCATTACTCATATGAGTTGGATTGGGGGAGTTTTCGAATTTTAATTTTTTTATACGTTAACATATTTTTAAATCTAAAGCGTTTTTACATTTATATTTAATAAAAATTTAAAAAATACCAGAGAAAAAAATGTTAAACTTTTGCAATATTTTCTTCATTATGTTTCAACATGACTAAACTCCCCTATTAGAAAAGAATACAAAAAAATATGAGCACTAAAGATCTTTTCTAGGAACAGATGTGGAATTAACTATTATTTTTTACTTGAGCCAATTTTACAATCACTTAAATACTGGGTTTCGCCGATAGTGATAAAATGATCTAGGCTTAGCGTACGAAAAAAGTTTATGGACGAAAAAGTAATAACCTCCAAAAAAGTGAGATTTTTCGACTGGAAAATAATACATAAACTGTTGTTTCATATCTTACCAAATTAATGATAGTAGGTGATCAATAATGAACTCATTATACCTGAAACAAACAAAAAATACAATTAGTTTATTATCAGAATTAAATGTAGTAGATGTTTCCATGTTTATAGCACAGCTGGCTGCTTTGTGAAATTTAATTTCTTTATAATTTTTACCTTCCGTCACCTTTAGGTAAGGAAGGTATTGTCTTTGGTCAAAAAATTCGATGATGAGTTTTTAATCAATAAGCACGTTTTAGGGTCCCTAGAATACGAATTTACTATTTTTACGATGATGTCTGTATGTGTGTGTGTGTGTGTGTGTGTGTGTGGATGTGTGTGTGTGTGTGTGTGTGTGTGTGTGTGTGTGTGTGTAACAAAATTTTCGTCTGCGATAACTCTAATACTACAGTTACAAAAATTATAAGTTTTTCGTATACTTCTTCGTTACATCCATATGAAGAGCTGATTAGATTTTGGTTACAATTGGTCAACCGGAAGTACCATCATTTGAAGATTTTAACAGTTTTTCTTGAAAAAACTATGTTAAATATCATTTTTTCACATTTGATGTTATTATAAATATTAAAGAATATTTTATTCTCCATACGATTTGACTGCATTATATACTTAATATTAAATGGATATAGAGTCAAAAAATTATAAAGAAATTAAATTTCATAAAGTAGCTATAGCTATGAAAACAGCTACTATATTAAGAAAATTCTGATTGAAAGATGTCAGTGTCAAGTGAAATTGACATAGTGTGTTTGTCATAATTTTTACTGGAAATATAGGATCTTTTGCTTTCTGTATGGAATTTGTATAAAATACATACAACTGCTTTAAGGTAATGTACAAGAAATAGAATATTTAATTTAATAATAATAATAAATCTTTTATTTCTGCAGATACATTATACTGTATATAGAAACCGTCACAAAATAATAATTTTCTGTATGAAATTTGCATAAAATACTTGCAACTGCCGGAAGGTAATGTACAAGAAATAGAATATTTAATTTAGCAAGGAACTTTCCGTATGAAATTTGTACAAAATACATAGAACTGACTGAACTGACGGAAGGTAATGTGCTGGCCACATCAGATTTTTTAACTCTATATCCATTGAATATGAAGTATAAAATGTAATCAAATCGTGTAGAGAATAAAATATTCTTTAATATTTATAATAACATTAAATGTGAAAAAGTGATATTTAACAGCATTTTTTCAAGAAAAACTGTTAAAATCTTCAAATTAGGGTACTTTCGGTCGACCAATTATAACCAAAATCTAATCAGCTCTTCATATGGATCTAAAGAAAAGGAATACGCAAAAATTATAATTTTTGGAAAGGTGGTATTGGAGTTATGCGATCCGAAAAAATCGTCACACACACATACATACATACATATATCCATACGTACAGACATCATCGTAAAAATAGTAAAATCGTATTCTAGGGACCCTAAAACGTGCTTATTCATTAAAGACTCATCATCGAATTTTTTGACCAAAGACAGTGGCGTCGATAGACCATTTCTGAGGGGGCTTGCGCCCTCCTTGTTTAATTTTGCGCCCCCTTTCCGTGTTTTTATTAAAAATCAATCTGATTTTTTTACTATTTTATTATGCACTTATTTATCTGCAATAAGCAGCGAGACGAATTATGTACCTACGACTTTAGCCGAAGAGGAAAGGTTACCGCTGCTCTAAAATATGAAGCGAAAATTCAAATAAATTATTCCTGTATTAGAACTATTAACGCATTAAAAAACACACGACAAGCATCCTTCCGATACTAACCTGCATTTTAAAATAAAAATTATTGAAATCTATTAATACTGGACGTTTTGCCATTAAAATCAAAGTCAAATACTAATAGATTTCAATAATATATTTTTTAATTCAGGTTAATATCGGAAGTATGCGTGTCGTGTGTTGAGTTTGTTAAAATGTTAATAGTTCTAGTATAGAAACAATTAATTGAATTTTCGCTTCATATTTTAGTACAGGGGTAACCTTTCCTCTTAAGAAAGGTACTATAAGAAATCAAAATGATGCACCATTCAGGCTATAAAAGAGACGAAATTATTTAAGGCTATCCCATTGCAAGGACATAATGAAACAAAAAATTCAACAAATAAGGCCAATTTTATAGACTCTAGTTATTAAAAAATTTGATCCTTTTCTCCAGAATTACAATGTACCTAAAAATGCACATTATTGTTCACTACGTCACAAAATCATGTTATAGAGAGTAGCGCAAAATGTATAATACGCAAAATAACTCCGGAAATTAATAATTGTGATTATTTTGCAATAATAGTAGATGATCCTCGGGACATCACTGCAGACGAACAGATAAGTATTTGTGTTAGCTTCATTACATCTGAAAATCTTCCAAAAGAAATATTTTTATGTTTTAAACATGAAAAAATTTAAATGCAGAATCAGACTGTCAAAAATTATTTCGTTCTAAAGGTGCGCCTTGTTGCGCCCTCCCTGTTAAAAGTACCTAGTGACGCCCCTGACCAAAGACAATACCTTCCTTACCTAAAGGTGATGGAAGATAAAAATAAATATTAATCTTTAAAATTACTTATATATGGTTCTTCTTTTTTACAGAATATTATCATCTGAAAAAGTCTACGTTCGTCCAGCTCAGTGCAGTCAAGTCCAAGAATCAACCTCTTCAGTAAAGGTAGGATTATCCATATTTTTTATATAGAACTGTCAAATATGTATGATATTACCATCTATCGAGCGATCTATATACTGAATAAATAAACACAATCAAGTTCAGTCAACCTACGAGTTGATTCAAACTTTCAATTTAAATTCCCGCGTAAAAAAGACAGAAAGAAATCGCAAAACCAATAAACCACAAAAAGCACAACAGACCGATTTGAAACTGCACATCATTTCTCGCCTGGGGACTCGGAATAAAGTTGGCAACACTGGCAAAGGGAAGACGAGATAAAGGAGAAAAGACGGAGGGATACGGAAACAGCGATAGCGATATCACTTTGATGTGAGATATTTTTCACGTCCGATCGGATACAATATTTTCAACAAGTAGGCACCCTGGCAGATATAATTGCCGGAACTATGCTGTATTTGCGGGTGAAGTCTAGTGTGTCTCACAGTTTTTGTCAAGCGGCACGCGCACCATTAAATACTCTGAAGACTAGAGCACAAATTTCAATGGGGTCATACCACATTTTTCAATTTATTTTTCTGAAAGTTCACTTAAAACTACTTAGAAAATATATATTTTATGTTATTAAAAAATCTTTCAGAACTCATAATACAATAAGAATAATACAACCTTTTTAGTTTATGTTCCGTATTTTTATTTAAAACCCGACGTTTCGGCAGGTGTCTTCTTCAAAGAAAATATATAAATAAAAAATACAGAACATAAACTAAAAAGGTTGTATTGTACTTATTATATTTTAGGTTACATAAGTTTCTAGTTTTACAGAAATAATTTTTTAAGGGTTTTATAAAATTTCAAATGACGACATAATTTTGCGACCTTAGTGTCACCTACCGAATAAAAATGGAACTACATTTGACACTGATTTTGATATGGTTGTCAACGTGTCGTGCACGTACTCTATAGAGGTTGGAAAGTATAGCGTAAATATATAGCTGGGGTTGTAAAGTGTCAAATTCACGCTATACTTTTCAACCTCTTGGAAAATAAGGTTAACAATAAGTGTCAGAAATCGCCATATTACTAACCAATTGTGAATAAAAATATTTGTAACAAAAGTACATTTAATACCAATAATATTAGACCGAACAATTAGTTTATCATAGACAGAAAATTACAGGAAAATTGTTTTTACCTCCCGCTACCCTTGGTAAGGGAGGTATAGGGATCGTGCTAAAAATCGCATATCGAGATTTTGGTAAACGACGACGTTTTAAGGTCCCTAGAATCCAATTTTAACATTTTCATGATGATGTCTGTGTGTATGCGTGTATGTGTGTGTGGATCCTCCACTTTAACTCAAATACTATCATTCAGATAATTTTGAAACCTTGTATTTCGAACTTTTTCTGTAATGGAAAGAGACCATTAGATTTTGGTGAAAATCGGATAACCGGAAATGGCACTTTACTAGAAGCTCAAAATAGTTATTCTTCGAAAAATACCTTTACATGTTATTTTTTCGAGATTAATGTTATTATAAAAATTAAAGCTTATTAAATTATCTATAGATTTGCATTAATACTTTTTCTATATATTTTATAAAATTATCTATAATTTAAATCCCAGAGCCTACGCTTTAAACAAACAACACGCAGTTATTCAAATGGATGTAAGTAACTAACAGATAAATGTCACTATCAAAGAACTAATCATTTCAAAATAATATTAGTAACGTTTTAAAAAGAAAAAAGTAAATAGAACAATAAAAAAGGAATTCAATACAGTTTCCAGCATAACTAAATATGCAGGTATGTATTTAGCAGTCCGCTGACACTTCAATGAATTCCCGCGTCTAACGGTTTTAGTTCAGCCTAACGTCGGTAGTTGCGCTGAGGTCGCCGGGTTGTTTGTGATTGTTTCAACTCGTTCGATTTTAGCCAATAAGAATTTGTTTTGTCAAACGTCAGCGAGATTGAAGTTTACTTTCCGAGCAAAGACGTTTAATAAAGTAAAATCGTAAAATCTTTTGATAATCATTTATAACCTGATCTTCATATAATATACTTTGCTTCAAATATAAAGTTATTTTTCTCGTTTGTCAGCAAGTGCTTTGTATTGTGGATGCAAAATATTTCATAATGAGCATCATGAGTAAAGTAAGTATCAATTATCTATACTTATTTTAATGTTTTAAGTTTTCTTATACAGTTTTAATAAATAGTAATCATTTTAGTTAACTATATGATTAGCAAATTATATTAAACAAATTTTTATCAGTTTGGGAACTGAAGATTATTTATCTATCTTTTTATAGAAATGTGCATACGAAGTATGTGTGACAAATACGTTACCAGTGGAAGAACGTGGTACATTATTTTGTTTTCCAAGAACGACAACATTGGCTACGTAATATGAATAGGCTAGATTTAGTGGATTTACCATTTAACAAGCTCGTTCATCGATGTCCAGTGTGCATACTTCATTTTGATGATAGGCAATTTCAAACACCCGAGAAGAAAAAATTAAATTTTAGACAAATACCCCGTCCTGTACTTCCTGAAGGTATGTACTCTTAACAATTTTTATTCGGTATCTTATGTAGAAGACCGTTGTGGTATAATTTGGGTTGCGTTATTATGTATATGAAACATTAATTTTTTTAGTACGTTTTCTATAGTTAAGTAAAAACTATATTTAATATATGTGATCCTACTTTAGGTTGTTTACAAATCAAACAGATCGTAGTTATGTTATTGAAAAAGTGTTTTCTTTAATTTTTGAAATATCAGATAATTAATTACGCTCGCATTATAGTTATATACTAAATTTACAATTAAGAAATATCTAATTATAGTTTCTTTCTGGTATAGGAACGATCACGGTACAACATCTTGGAGTCAAGAGGAAAAATCAGTTGACGCCGCGAAAAAAGGAAATGTGTTCCAGGCTACAAAAGACAGAAAGACTTCTGTCATTAAACAGGAAAAGCGGCAAGATTCTCTTCCAGAATTGTAAATAAAACAAAGTAGACATACTTTCAAAGAAGTCATATAAATTTATTCTCGCTGGTCAATTTATTAAAATATACTCGGCTAACGTTTCCACTTTTCTCAAATCTTCTTCAGGGTTGCTACAATTATATGTACATAATTTTATTGTATCTTTAGATAATTCGAAATTTCGACTGAGCATATTTTTACAAATTAACTAACGTGACTGGAGTTTTCATAATACATTTATCTTGTTTTGTAAAAAAATAAATTGTAAATAAAAAGCTTTTTACCTAATTGTTCTTTTATTTATAATATATTTCTGTAATAATTACAGTCCTTGATTTAAAAATCCCGGCAACTGGCGAACTTTCATGTATTGAGGGTGGATGGAGTTGTTATTAGTTCACCCTAACGTCGGTAGTTAGCGCTGCGTAACTGTAGTTTTAAAAATAACACTATCTGTCGTGTCTGTTGCCGTTAGGTATAGATAGTCTGTGGTATTTAGTAATAAAAATTAACGATTCACAAAAATGTTTAAGCTAATCCTCATTTTTGTATTAGTGAATTGCACGGGTGAATTCTATTCTACCCCGGTATTTAAAATTTAATTTTCATTTTATTATAGCTCCGGTGGCTCAATGGTTAGAGAGAGCAACGCCTTATGTCATGAGTGCCCTCGGGACTCTGGGTTCGAATTCCAATTGGGATTTAATCCTGTTGAGGGGTTTAAAAGTTACTTGGATTAGATTAGACTATATTTTAATAAATAAACTGTCAAAATTAGAGTACAATTCGCTAATGCAAAAATAAGGATTAACTTAATCTTTTTGTGACTCGGGCTGTAAATGGCGGGAGGTATTGTGTTGGCCACACCAGATTTTTTAATACCAGGGTCACGCTAGAATTAGTGAGAATATGAAAATGAGGTAGGCCGTACAAAACAAAATTTTGAAAGTAATGTATGCAGTATTCTTTACAATGCAGTTATGCTGGCTAGACAGAAGATAGGTAGTTACAACTAAATGATACACTGAAAACTGTTAACGTGAAGTGCTCAGTAAAGTTCCAGAGACAAGAATTATGTTAACATCATGATAATAGGTCAATAGGGCAGCTTCAACATCAGTTTTTGGCAATAAAGAAAAATATATAAGTAAGAGAACATCAGCCATATTCACCTGATTTGGCAATGTGCAAGTTTTAGCTATTTTTGGACTTACATATATATAAAATATATGGGGTAGAAGGTTTTTATCTGAAGAAGAGATTGATGCTGCAATTCATGATTATTTACTTTGAACATATTTAAAATAAAATTCTACAAGATATAAACCATGTGTCTCATTCTCAATAATTATTTTTGTGACCCTCTTATTAGTTTTATGCTTAATTTATTACGGTCATATACCATAGCTTACAACCATATCCAACATTTCCGAGAATTTAAAAAACAACAACAGTAACAAAGCCGAAGTCATTAACCTTGCGTTTAAAAATATCCGAACCTATAAATACGGCTACATTTATAGTTCAATAAATCTATCATTCTATGGAAATCAGGATCTATTTTAAACTGATTATTAAGCCAGATTTATTAGCAATATTGAGGGAAATGGTGTTTGGTTTACGAGTTGTATATGTCTCTCACACGTAACTTTAAATATTAAATGCATTTATGACTAGTACTAGTACCTGTTGTATTATTAGATATGCTAAAAGTGTCAGATTTTAAAATTTAGGTCACTGAAGCTAGGGTATATTCAGGGCCGCGCCATGCGGGTGGGCAGGTTGTGCCCCGCACAAAGACGCCTGACTTTGAGGGGCGCCGCTTCAAGACAGTAAAGTAAATAATAATAAATTTTTATAAAATGCTCTTATTCAAAATTACTATAAAACTTACAAATTAACGTGTAGAAGTAAACAATATATTTTTTTTTTATTTGTTTGCTTTAGAGCTCTAGTTATAAGTAAAATAATTATCGTATCAATCGGTTCGTTATTATTGTAGCATTATTATATTGAAATAATAACTATGAAAATGTTGATTACAACAATGAATATATTGATTATAACCATAGACTAATATCACTGTATAGACTACTAACGTATATGGACGCTAAAAAATTCCTCGAGATAGTAACGACATCTCTTGCCGCGGAATGATAGTATATCACTGTAGCGACATCTCTTGCCGCGGAATGGTAGTATAGCGAGTGTAGCGATAAGTTAGTTAAGATTTCCAGATTATGAGAAAATAATGCTGAAATTTAAATAATACAAGTAAAAGACAGAGAGAGAGAAAGGATATTCACTTGTTACTTTTTGAAATCCAACAAATACAAATTTATTAATGTCTTCATTAATTGTTATTTGTGTACGAAATACATATATCAATTTCTACGTCCGCTAAAAATAGTGCAATTTTTTCATGAAAATGTTTTCACAAAGTATGTAAATTTTTTTACAATAAAAGAATGAAAATGCATTTTTTAACTCTACCAAATTGTCGTTGCCTGTAAAAACATTTGAGTACGCGAACTCAAGACAGTATTTTCTCAAATAAAGTAATTATTAATTATTTATTTATTTTAATTATTACTGCCTCTTGATGAGTACCACAAATTAAATATAGATATTATATATTATAAATAAAACACATAAAATAAAATCTTCTTATCGATTTCGGTTTATTAAACCATCTTCAGAGAAAAAAATACAAGAACAGAAAAATTATAAATATAAATATAAATATTGAAATATTTGACATAATAACAAATGAAATACAACATATATATAGTAGGTATAAAATTATTTAAAATTATTTAAATCCATAATTTTAATAATTAATTTTTAATTTTTTTTATTTTTTTTAATAAACCGAAATCGATAAAAAGATTTTATTTTATGTGTTTTATTTATAATATATAATATCTATATTTAATTTGTGGTACTCATCAAGAGGCAGTAATAATTAAAATAAATAAATATTTAAAATGTACCATCAAGAAAGTGTAACAACTTATAATTTAATAAAAGAAGTAATTATTAATTGTTTATTATTAATATGTCGGTATGTTCATGGTGTAAATTTAACATTTATTTTTAGTTTTTTTTGTACGTCTCAGTGTCACGGACAAAATATTTCTAAAAAATATTTGTCAGTATTGCTGGTAAACCGATTTCAAAACTTTTATAAATGAATACAACAAACATGCATAATAAAGAAAAATGTCTCACTATATTAATGATTTTGCAGGGTTAAATAAGGACGAGCGTCCAAATTAGTTCTCGACGATATTATTTTTTTTTTCTAAAATTCTATTGTTTATGTTTCACACGTACTTGATAATAAATTAAAAATCAGAGGACACTTACGCTTACGTTAGGTGTAATTCTGTGATTTTGTCGTAAAAAAATCATGTTTTCAATTGCATGTATACCTATACATATACAATATTTTACTGTAACAATGTGGAATGCAGACGACAAATAAACTTTTCTAAATTATAATTTTAATAGGTAACAATATTTTAAGTGTGTTTATCTATTAAATAATAAATGTCAAAATTCACATATTCAGTTTAGAAAAACTTTAGTTGCATTTGGGTTCTTTCTTATAAATCATTGGCATGGTACCTACATATATCCCAACGTTATCTCAGTGTTTACAGTCTAGCCTAGGTATTGACATTTATTTGTTGATAATTAAGTCTTCAAAATCATTAAGCTCACATGCACTCGACACAGGGATGCCGTAGGTATTTTTCCTACCCCCTCTAAAATAAACTAAATAATTTCATACAGTCGAAAAAGGATTCTGTCTTGTGCCTTCGACATGATTAGACGTGTTTTAATTTATAAATATTAAGCAATTTTTAACTTTGTGTTAACCATATCAGCTGTTGAACTAGGTCTACACCCAAGGTAAGTGTTATTTGTAAATAAATATCTGCACGTTAATCTATCCGCCTGACACATAAATCTCATCCTCAAAGCTTGTGTTACATTATATAAACAAATTCAATAGTCGAAAAAGTTATCTGGATATCAAAATAACATACGTCCCTAATTAAAACGAGAAGAACAAACTCTCGAACTGTTAAAAAAATTCCAAATAATCATTATTAAAAATGTCTTTCTGTTTTACATTAGTAATTAATTTATAATATTATAGAGACAGGCTGTTTCCTGTAAAACAAACAATGGTTTTTTAGGCGAACTAATGACTTTAGAGAAAAATGTTATATACAAAAAATGATCAACAATAAGGGGATAATTTATCAGTAATAACAATTTTTTTTAATGGTAACCTACATTTTTAGTCCATTAGATACAGAATTTTTCTCTGATTTCAACTGTATAAATATTGTATAGGAATAGGATTGTATAACAATTATTTCGAGAAAAAGGGCATTAAAAATTAGAAATAATGTAATAAAAAATGGCTTTACTAATAGAGTAATTTAGGCAACAGTCTTATCAATAGTTGTATGACCTATTCCAATAATGTAACATTATTTCTAATTTTTGATACCATTTTTGTCAAAATTAGTGTTACAATATTTACACAGATTATATCTCTGAAATCAGAAAAAAAAAACTATCTAATGGACTCGAAAATTATTATAGGTTACCATTTAAAAATATATAAATTTGTTCCACCGTTTGAAAAGGTGAATCGCATATGTATATTAATGTGTATTTTTAAAAACTAAAATAGACGTGTTTCAGCGTTTTTTTTTTTAACAACGGTTGAGTTGGCCATTTTTTTAATATTCTATACTTTAATCCCACTCTGTATGTAAGTACGTAAGTGTAGTGTTTAAAAAATATTTATATATCTATGTATGTATTTGATATGTAATTATTAGAAATAATTATTTTATTTCGTCACTAAAGTGCCCAAAAATCTTAGATAATTATTGTGCATGTAAGAAAATTTGAACAGATGTACGGTCAAATTTTGTTACAGAGTAAGTATTTTAAATTAAATATTATATTAACTGAAATTTTTAATTTATTCTTTAATTTCTTATTTAAATTTTAATTTAATTTGTATAATTTGGCAACCTTTTTACAGTTAAATCTTTGAAATAATTATAACTTTTTATTTATAAACTTCTATTGTTTATTTTCGTACACATTTTTAATTAGTATATAAAATTTGATTTGAAAATATTAAAATCATAAATAAAGTAACGTGCCACTATAATCTTTATTTTATTTATTAATTCATTGGAACAAACTTATACTCTTATTAATGCATGTCCCACACATATTTAATCAATCAGAAATTCGATTAATTTAAAGAAAATTCAAACAAGATCCTCCTTCAGAAAGCAGAAAAATTTCTAATAAACTTCAGTTTGGTAAAATTAATTTTCATATCTAGATATTTATTTATATATTATTTCATTCTTATTTTTTTACAATTATTATACTCAGGGGCAACAATTAAATTAATTTACATTTATAATAAATACAAGCACACAGCATAGCGCCAATCTATAAGAAATATATTGCGCGCTGTACTACTGCTGGATCACTGCTTGCGGAACGATGAATGGGGCGTCGGGGAAGGGGGGAAGCGATAAGAGATGAGATGTGGTGTGAGCGTTGCGTAGTAGTTGTAGAATATACAGGTATCTACGCGTGGCGCTAGCTACTGATCGCGAACACCACACGCCGCGTAACCCGCTCCCACAAGTTAGTACGCTGAGCGTTTCTCATTTACGTTAGTAGTCTATACAGTGATATTAGTCTATGTTATAACTCAAGAATATTGATTGCAAGAATGAATCCTACAATGAATCCAATTTAAATACCATTATCATTTTGCAAAGAATCAAATGCATATACAATTCTGAAATCTGTTGTAAAATTGTTGATTACAACAATTTAGATTATAACCTATTGATTACAAGAATGAATCTAGGAAAATTTCATCAATATATTAAATCTAGCATTTTTGAAGAACAAAAAGTATAGTTTAAACTTTAATTTGCAAATTTTACATCATGAGGCGAAGGGGCGCTAATACACTATAAAATGGTAGGTATGTTGGTTCAAAGATACATATTCCATAATATATTTATGTAGTTGAGTTGAATAAGCAATAGATTCCATCACGATTTTTTCATTATTATTAATTTCTATAAATACATCAGATTTACACGTATGTAATAATTATATAGGTTTATGATTAAATGAAATATATAATTATTGAATCAAAATACGTTATGTTTTGATTGATGAATCAATTTTTGTCATTGTTGTAATCAATGCTTGTCATTGTTAATAATTTCTTTTTTCCTGTGTTTTAATTATTGTAATCTATTCTCCTCGTTAGTGTGATCTATTAATATTAATTATGCAGTCACCATTTAATGACTGTTTCAATTATTCTATGAAACTGTGAACAGTTCTCTACCATTAATTTATACTCATATAAGTATGTAGGGTTTTCTTCAAATTATCTTGACTGGCGGAAACTGCCCTTGTCGTTAGCTTTGAATCAATAATTATGACAAATTCTTAAGTATAGCTATTTAAAATTATTCAACTTTATATTAAAGAAAAAAAGTCACTTTAATTAAAGTTTCTATAAGTGGTAGGATGTATAATTACCTTCTATGTTTTTCATTTAATAATAGATATAATAAAAATTGTTAACTTTTGCTTTTAATTTCCATATTTGTTTAAATGTTTTATATAAAATATATATGTATTTGACGTTTCAATATGCTCTGTAAATACTTTTCATAATACCATAGTGTTAAATGTGCTTTAACAGTACTGTATGCTCAACCAATATATGCGTCAAAACAACCACGGCCGTTATTTTTTATAACAGTACAATTATTAAAAATCGCAGCATCATGAAATTGTCATAAAGAGCCATCACCTGTCAATATGCCATAGAAAATAGAATTTTCAGAATATATTTTATGTTATTATGAAAAATATTGAACGTCACACGGCTGATATGCAAATAACTGACTGACTGTTGCCTCGATTTTACAATATTCAACCGCGTCTGTTATTTGCTTCATATCAGCCTTATGACGTTAATAACTATTACTGTCAAAATTTTGGCGCTGTAATATTTAGAGAAATTTCTATAACTCTGTAGCGCTTACAATACTGTAACTTGGTTACAGAATAGCAATTTGCTTACATCCTATAACGTTGGTTACTTACAGAGTCTATAGAGCTTATAGAACGGTACAGAATAGCACCATTTTAATTTGTTAATAACTCGCGAATCGCTCATCAGAAGTTTATTTTGTTTTTATATTCTTCATAATGTAGGGGCGCAAGTAAAATTTTTGTCACAGGCGCTCAAAACTCGAGTTACGGCTCTGCTATACATTTTTCGAGATCAAACGAATGCACTATTCTCTTTATCAACGGGCTGCGAGTGGTACTAGCAAGGAGATCGAAAGCGATAGATCTTTAACTATCTTTCAGTGTTGTTCTATAAAAATACAAACATTATTATATTTAAATCATTATTACCCACGTTGTGGGTCCCTTTAAAATTTCGAAATACCTTATTTACTAATTTCGCCAAAAATATGTAATCATCACAAAATTAATATTACCATAATTTAGTATTCACTTATTCGCAATCAATATTTTTTCCGTATTCCATAATTCACCCAATTTTCTTTAACAGCCCTTAACCTATAATTTCCCCCAACTCACATGCACAATAACCACGTGGGGCATACGAATTAAGCTCACGTATCACGTCGAGCCCGGGCGTCAAAACCATGTCTGCAAACGCCCCATCGGTGGCCGGCATCGCCTCCAACTGGGGTCGGGCAAATTCGATTTTTATTTCTGGCACCTGTAAGAGTTGTGCGTGTGCTCCGTTGCAATTGAATTTCGATAGAACAGGTCAAGGAAAGGAACATAATGGTAGAAGAATACAATTTGACGATAATTAATGATTATAGTTTTCTTAAATCTAACATGAAATATTATTGAAGAGTATTATTTCGTAAAAATAACTATTTTGCTGATTAAAGTAAGTGCGCCTTACATTTATGTTGCCACCTATTTTTAAATGCACTTATGCTTTGCTGGTCACATTTTCAGGGGTTAATCTGGAAAACCACTACTGAACGGATTGTGATGTGGTTCACTGTTCTATAAACAGGAGTGTCTGACCCGCACCCCGCGTTTCGTAAACGGTTCTATAATTTGATAAACGAAAAAAATTGTTTTATGAAGTCAACAGGAAAATCAGTGCTCAAACAATGACATATTATCCTACAAGCAGTGGCGTAATTAACGGGCCCGCATTGCGGGCGGGCCCCCGGCTCTAGAGAGGCCCCAATTTACATGATTTAGAATTTTGTTACTACTGCGAAATTTTGCATTTAATCTTTTTTTTGTAGCGACATATAAATTTATTTAGTCCTTTGTTTTTTTGTTTTTTTAAATGTCAATTTCCAAAAATAATATTGCCTAAGGGGCCCCTTATCCGCTATGCAAAATCAAGCTCTTTACTTTATATCACATTTCGGCCGGTAGAATTTCGATTGCTTAGCAAATGTTTTCCTGGAACTGATCCTGAGTTTTCCTTTAAAGTAACCCCATAAAAAGAAGTCTGGGGCTGTCAAATCGGGACACCTGGCGGCCAATGTGTATTACAAAAACGTGGGATTAAATAACGATACGAGAATGATTTTCGCAAAAATGCTACTATTTAAACTGTATGATACTGATCTATATTGCTAATACTATATTTTGTCCAAGTTCTTTCATTTGGAAAACCAAAGATGTACCTATGAAACAATTCCCTGTAACTTTCACCAATTGACTGTGCCACCAATTTAATTTTAAAAAAAATACAACCCACTCAGATTTTTATAGTAAATGTCACAACATAAAATGACTTTGGTGGGATGTAAAGGTTCCTAATCTTGGATTTTCAGGCCTCCCATATTGGTTATTTTGCTTCTTAACATGTCAACTCAGATGAAAGTGAGCCTAGTCACAATTTCCCCAAGTTCTTGTGGTATGTAGTTCCTCATTATAAACGCTACAATTAAAATGTGCCCCAAAAACTCTTTGCGGGCGGGCCCCCAAACTCTTAATTACGCCACTGCCTACAAGCCCATGAAGCGCGGGCTTGTGGCGCAAAGTTTACAGGAGGCGCACTTAGCATAATTAAACCTTCCAGTGAATACATTTTTTTGGTTTGGAGCTAAATCAAAAATCTGGTGTGGCCAACACAATACCTCCCGCCATTTACAGCCCGAGTCACAAAAAAGATTAAGTTAATCCTTATTTTTGGATTAGCGAATGTTACTTTAATTTTGACAGTTTATTTCTTAAAATATAGTCTAATCTAATCCAAGTAGCCACTTTTTTTAACCCCTCAACAGGATTAAATCTCAATTACAAAGTGGGTTCACATTCACACACACCCATACCGGAGTGGGATTCGAACCCAGAGCCTCGAGCGCACTCATGACTTATGAGGCGTTGCTCTAACCATTGAGCCAGCGGAGCTATAATAAAATGAAGATTACATTTTAAATACCGGGATAGAATAGAATTCACTAATCCAAAAATGAGGATTAGCTTAAACATTTTTGTGAATCGTTAATTTTTATTAATCTAAATACATTCCATGTTGGAAATTGTATTGAATTCCTTTTCTATTGTTCTATTTACTTTTTTCTTTTTAAAACGTTACTAATATTATTTTGAAATGATTAGTTCTTTAATGGTGACATTTATGTGTCAGTTATATGCATTTGAATAACTGCGTTTTGTTTGTTTAAAGCGTAGGCTCTGGGATTTAAATTATGGATAATTTTATAAATTTATCCATAAAATATATAGAAAAAGTAAATGCAAATCTATAGAACATTTAATAATCTTTAATTTTTATAATAACATTAATCTCGAAAAAATAACTTTTAAAGGTATTTTTCGAAGCAAAACTATTTTGAGCTTCTAGTAACGTGCCATTTCCGGTTATCCGATTTAAACCAAAATCTAATGGGCTCTTTCCAATACAGAAAAAGTTCGAAATACAAGATTTCAAAATTTTCTGAACGATAGTATTTGAGTTAGAGTGGAGGATCCACACACACATACACACAGATATCATCGTGAAAATGTTAAAATTGCATTCTAGGGACCTTAAAACATGGTCATTTACCTACCAAAATCTCGATATGCGATTTTTAGCACGATCCCTATTCCTCCCTTACCAAGGATAGCGGGGGGTAAAGCAAATTAGAAATTGAGAACTAGGTGACTGATTTATACATTTTAGCGAACATGCGTCTCTAAGGTTAAACATGGTATAGTATTACTAGCGAATGAAAGTTGACGTTTAAATTATTTAATAGATGTGATTTCTTTTCAAAACCTGGAGAAGAATAGAATTGTACGAAATATTCAGATATGGAGTTTTTTGCATGAACACATTTAAATACTGAACTAGAAAATCACAGAAATACATTACTATGAGGGCTAAAAATAGATGGCCGACTACGCTACCTGCATATCAAATAGGGTGCGTTTAAAATATTTTAAACATCTTTCGTTTATTCTGACTATAACAAAATATTTTGACCTTTAAACTATTTAGTTTAGCAATTCTATGAAATAGCATTATTTTTAATTTCCTCGAACAGAAATTCTGACTCGCGGTTTACTTACACCTGAGACAAACGTACATGAATATGGAGTATTGTATGATTGTTTATTAATTACTGTGTCTGCAAGGCTGCAACTATCAGCCGACAATTTTTGTGCTGTTTTTTTAATTTAGACAGCAGAGGGCAGCAGCAATGTTTCCATAGGCGGGTAACCAAATTTAAAACAAATCTTTAAAGAATAAATAAATAAATAAATATATCATCACGGCATATTACCCATTGCTGGGTGTGCTAATCTGCTTTGTACACAGAATTCGGTAAGGATGATGACATATTTGTACCGTGCGGGCGTTTACCAGGCGTCACCTCACGGGCACTCATTGCTGGCGTGAAGAGTGCACCACAGGGGTCAATTTTGTGCCATTTAAAATTTGATATATTTGGCGTCGGCCACGATCGAACCCGGTTCCCCAGATTCGCGGCCAGACAGTCAGGCACGCGGCCACGAGACCCCATTAAAGAATTTTAACTCAAAAACTAGAAAATTCATAAAAAAACATTTTTTAAGCAATATTGTTGCTCTCTACGAGTTTCATTACTGGTTAAATTTAATGTTCTTATTTCATTTACACCCTGTATATAAACAATAAAATGTATACGGCATTAATTGCTATATATGAAATTATATTTTATTTAAATTCCTACAACAATGCTATACAATCATTGGTGTACAGACGACCAATAGAAGTCTGTATCGATGAAATCACTTAACGCCAAAGAATCCTTGCGCAAGATATATCCGGCTATTTCCCGATTTATTCTGTTATCGATTTTGAGAGGAAACTGATGTGTGTGCTCTTTATGAATTTACGATGTTTTAAAACTGAATGTAAAGAACGAATGTATGTGTGGTAATATCTCTGTTATTTTGTATGTACGAGTACTATTTTGTGTTTAAATAAATGATTATAAACGCAGAAGAAGGTGCCAGAATGCACCGAATCGTCGATGTTGTAAGAGAATATTTATTTAGCGTATAATATAAAAAAATAAAAATTAAAAAAATCAAAAATAAACGCTGTTTGACTCAAAGTTCGAGTAAACCTAAACTATACAGTCGAGAAATTTCCCACAGTTAATAGCAGTACCTACATATGTATAATAAGTCTAATTTCACTTTGTTATCTTTTTTATTATCAGTACCATTAAGAATTCATATTGTGAAATTACGAATTTGCCCTTAAAAGAAATGAAGTAAATTCTTATCTGCCTTACTTTCATTTCAATTTTCCATTATAAATATAATAAAAGGAAGTTGACAGACGGTAATTGTACTTTATGGCAAAATTGTTCCCTTTATTGATATAATTTAAAATAATTGGCTGAAATATGCGTTCACTACGCCCATTTAATTCGTAGCAATGTGTGTGCTTCGCACATAAACGTATGTAAACTGAAAAGGTCGATTTTTATTAGAATTTAGTACTGCGTACAATGTTTAAGTTCGCTAATAAGAAATTTATTATTTACTAGATTACAAATGCAAAATACATAATAATAATATAAACCAAGTAAAAGCTGATAAATACATAATAAAAATGAATAAATAATGATCAGTTTACTTAATAATTTATACTGAATAAAATTATATTATAGTGAAAATATATTAACATCGATTTTCATTGTTTTTACAAATGTTTTTCACATTAATAATTCATAAAAAAAATTCCTAATAAATAATTTATAAATTAAAGATATGGTATGACTAGCGAATGAAAATTGACGTTTAAATTATTTTATAGATGTGGTTTCTTTTGAAACCCTAGAGAAGAATAGATTTGTACGAAATATTCAAATATGAAATTTTTCATGAACCCATTTAAATACTGGACTAGAAAAGCACAGAAATGCATTACTATGTCTAGCTGAAAATAGATGGCCGACTAGCGTATCAGAATATCAAAACAAAGGTGCGTTTAAAATACTTTAAACATTTTTCATTTATGTTGATTATAACAAAATAGTTTGATCTTGAAACTATTTAGTTTGGCAATTCTATAAAATAGGATTATTTTTAATTTCCTCTCACAGTAATTCCGACTCGGGGGTTGCTTACACCTGAGACGAACGAACTAGAAAAGGTATTTTTCGAAGAAAAACTATTTTGAGCTTCTAGTAAAGTGCCATTTCCGATTATCCGATTTTCACCAAAATCGAATGGGTTCTTTCCATTACAGAAAAAGTTCGAAATACAAGGTTCCAAAATTATCTGAATGATAGTATTTGAGTTAGAGTGGAGAATCTACACATACATACACACAGACATCATCATGAAAATGTTAAAATTAGATTCTAGGGACCTTAAAACGTGGTCATTTACCAAAATCTCGATATGCGATTTTTAACACGATCCCTATACCTCCGTTACCAAGGGTAGCGGGAGGTAAAAACGAATGAAATAATTTGACATTTATTACCAATTTTTGTATTTTTAATGCGTATCTATGACAACAAAAAAATTTGTGTACATCATCCATAAGTAAAATTTATTGTTAGGATACCAAAACGTACTTCAAAGAGTTGCTTTCAGCATGATAAACTAACCATATAATTGTATTTTCAGAACAGGAGTACAAAATAGTATATTAAAGAACGTGTTTTATAAGACATGTTTTTTTCACATGTGTCAAAATTGACAAGTGCGAAAGAAAGTCTTATAAAATGAGTTCTTTATACTATTTTTTATATTTTGCGCCTTCTACAATAACATTTACTTACTCAATTTGTGATTATATTTGTAACCATTTGTATATTTTCATGTAAATAATCTTGGCTAAATAAAAAAAAATAATATAATAATTTCGACATTATATTATTAAAATGAATTGTGAATTAACTAGAAATAAATTAGGTAAAAATGGGTTAAAGAAACGTCATCTATTACCAACCGTCTAAACCAAAATTTTTTTGAAAATTTTACCCGAAAATATGAATTTCTGGGAGCATACATTGCGTGTAACAGCATTTTATTTTATTTAATTGACCCAATGGTAACCTGGCAAACAAGAAAAAAATGGAATCCAAAGGGTTATTGAAGTTGATAAGTTTCAAAAAAAGTGGACCACCATATTCACCAGACT
The DNA here is from genome assembly GCA_963082715.1 of Harpalus rubripes. Taxonomy (NCBI): domain Eukaryota; kingdom Metazoa; phylum Arthropoda; class Insecta; order Coleoptera; family Carabidae; genus Harpalus; species Harpalus rubripes. The sequence goes on from OY720450.1 coordinate 10,595,582, forward strand.
TGGCCCCCTGTGACTTTTTCCTCTTCTCGAAGATGAGGAGGGCATTTATAGCATAATGTTTTGCGAATAGAAGAATCTACACTATACCTTATACTACAAAACAATGTTGGCATAAGTGCATTATATCTTATGAGACAATATTAATATTGTTGAATGGTTACTTCTTTTTGAAACAAATGGTTTTTTTTATCAAACTTCGTACATCTTTTTACTCTCGACAACAGACAGCAATCTGAGATTACATATTACAGACATTTTATAGAGAAATTTACTTCTTGGATATACCCGTAATCTCATAAAGTTACTATATGAGATATACTACTCTGTTAGAAGCAATACACAATCGAATCTGTGACCATTCGATCAAAATACCCTTGGAGCAATTGCATGTGACATTCGACGTTGACGTTGTTTTATTCTATGCAATTTAAATTTAGATGGAAGTGAGCATCGCGGAAGTTAGAGAAACATGTGAGTGTAGCATAGCAGTAGCAGTTCACTTTACATAGCACAGAGAGCAGCATATGTTACACAAGCTTCAATGTTTGTTTTTGATGAATATGTTTAGAATTTAAAAGAATTCGCTTGTTATTTGAATATCAAAATTGCAATTGCTATTGGTTATTCGACATTATTGGTATTACAATAGGATTATTTTTATTCGAATAGACAAAGTACAGGGTTTTTCAAATTGACAGATACAATAATTAATGTTTGGCAATTAATCATGGAAAAGTTAACAATGCATAGAAATTATTAAGCGATATTATGAAAATTCGCGTTCTGTAATTTGTAATTTCGGCTAAAATATCATTTTCAGGGACGAGACTCTTTTTTGGCTGAAGTCACTGTCTGGTACGGATTTTGGAGGCTATTTAAGGCCAAACATTGACTGCCTATGGAGAAAGGTATATAGAGCAATAATAAATAATTTTTTGTGATCTTTTTACTTCCTTGTACAAAGTAAAGGAAGTATTGTATTCGCGAAAAATTTCGGTTTACAGATTTCAACGGAAACATCCTTTTTGACCATCTCTGAATCCATTCGGACTAAACTTTATTTACATTTAAACTAATACAACTATAACTAACACAACTAATAAGTTACATTCTGTAACCCAGCGGGCGGGCGTCGCCCCAAAACTAAAACACTACATGTTCAAAACAAAACACGTCTGCCCGACGCGACGAACCCCATGGCTCTCTAATGACGACTCTTACATCTTTACCCCACGACTATCTAAACTGGGCTATCTTTTAAAAACAATACGCTATCTTCAGGACAGGATTATCTTAGGGGTGCGGGGTGCATAGGGCATTCAAAATCACGCACGTATACATAATAATTTCCAGACTTAATTATCAACAAATAAATGTCGTGACTATCATAATACGAAAAGAATTTCTAAACTGAATTTTGACATTTATAACTTAAACAGATAAACAGAGTTAAAATATGATTATCGAAACTATAATTTAGAAGAGTTTATAAAAAGTTATTTATCTGTTATTGCGCTTACCCTCGTCTTATTACACTAGCACATCAAGTATTATTAAATTAGCCCTTTGTATAAGCGAGATATGTAAATTTAAAACTTATATACTTTTTGTAATGAAGTTTGCTATGGATTAGGACAAAAAAATAAAAAATAGATGCTAATGTCAAATTACGTCAAATACGAGCAATTTTATAATTGAGTCTATACTTCATATTAGTCTTGCGTACAAGGAAGTCGTGTGGTGTCCACATCAGATTTTTTGCTTGATATGGATCCCAATACAATTTTTGTCAACACAGTACTACGTGCCACATAAGTAGTGAAATAATCAGGGGTGGATTTAGGCATAAGCTTTATGGACTGCAGCCCAGGGCCCCGCAGATATAAAGGGCCCATCGCTGCTGGCAATTGGTATAACCTGTACAACAGTCAGCGACAGCCCAACAACGCGACACTGTATTAACATCCTGCATCGATGATCAAATTAATTATTTTTGTTTTTCTTTTCTTTTTAGTATTTATTCTTGACTTAAGAATTTGATTATCAAAGATAATACATACCTACAGTCTTTGTATGACAATAGTTTCAATCTATTTTAGAGAAAATTGCAGATTAAAATCCAAGTTAATTCCTTTTTTATGCGAAACGAAAAGCATTATGTTACGTTTTATACACAGAGAAAAAAAATCTGGTGTGGCCAACACAATACCTCCCGCCATTTACAGCCCGAGTCACAAAAAAGATTAAGTTAATCCTTATTTTTGGATTCGCGAATTTTGACAGTTTATTTCTTAAAATATAGTTTAATCTAATCCAAGTAACTACCTTTTTTTAAACCCCTCAACAGGATTAAATCCCAATTACAGAGTGGGTTCACATTCACACACATCCATGCCTTAGTGGGATTCGAACCCAGAGCCCCGACGGCACTCATGACATGAGGCGTTGCTCTAACCATTGAGTCACTGGAGCTATAATAAAATGATTAAATTTTAAATACCAGAATAGAAATCACTAATCCAAAAATGATGATTAGTTAAACATTTTTGTATCGTTAATTTTTATTAATCTAAATACGTACCTACATATTTACTTATGCTGGAAGCTGTATTGAATTCCTTTTTTATTGTTCTATTTACTTTTTTCTTTTTGAAACGTTACTAATATTATTTTGAAATGATTTGAATAACTGCGTTTTGTTTGTTTAAAGCGTAGGCTCTGGGATTTAAATTATAGATAATTTTATAAATTTATCCATAAAATATATAGAAAAAGTATTAATGCATATCTATAGAAAATTTAATAATCTTTAACTTTTATAATAACATTAATCTCGAAAAAATAACGTTTAAAGGTATTTTTCGAAGAAAAACCATTTTGAGCTTCTAGTCAAGTGCCATATCCGGTTATCCGATTTTCACCAAAATCTAATGGGCTCTTTCCATTACAGAAAAAGTTCGAAATTCAAGGTTTCAAAATTTTCTGAATGATAATATTTGAGTTAGAGTGGAGGATCCACACATACACATATAAAGTCCGTTTCCACGACTTGCTACCCACGTCATCAATAGTAAACATATAGTTCAAATCGCCAGGGGAGAGAGAGAATTGATGACGTCATATTGTTACCATGGTTTTATTATAGGGATTTAATTTTCTAGTTTGATATAAGATAGAGAATGACATGACTGTCATGTTTGCCATTGTCAATTTGTTATTATAATTTTGTTGTTCTCTACTATACCTAATGTGAGAATATTATTATTTATCAAAATTCGAGGTGACACTTACATATTTCGCAATTGAATAATTATGATGTAAAGTCAAAACTGGTAAAATCTGACAGTATGACGTATACAGTGGCGGATTTAGAGGGGGGGCATTCGGGCACGTGCCCCCTGTGTCTTTAAAAAAATTATTTATTACATATTATCATTCACGTATTAAACATCATAGATAAATAAAAGAATAAACATACCAATAAAAATACAGAATTCTATTTATTTTTCAAATTGTTTATTATTTTGGAGATGCCCCCCCCTAATTTTTTTTATTATAGTAATAGAACAAATAATTCCTATAAAAATTTTATTTTTTAAATAGCAAACAATAATTATTTCACTAAAATATAAACTGCCATTTTTTTATCTTAAGTGTTTTAACTTGTTTTGTATAACATTGTTGCATTTTATTTATTTTCACATGGCTACTTAGAATATTTGAATAAACATTATTTCTCATATTTCTCAAACTCATTTACTTGTTTGGGGTCCTGCACTTTTTAAAGTCAACGTGACGTCCCGGCGACACCTATTGTTGCTATATCTTTCTCACTAATGTGACGTCAGAGTGACACTGACAACAAACTTCAAATATCTTGCAAAGTAATTATTACAAAATTATTTATTTTATTAATCCCTATTTATTGAGTAGGTAATACTTTAAATATAAAGTGTACATTTTATTATTTTTTGTTATGGTGCATGACCCCAAATAGATCATTAAAAATACAAAAAATGGGGGTTCATATTTTAGTAAAATAATTATAGGTTGCTATTTAAAAAATAAAAGTTCTGACTTTATAAAAATATTTACATCTGCCATCAAATAGTACATTTAAAATAAAAACTTTTATATGAGCAATTTTTTACAATACAATACAAAAGTTAACGAGGGGCCGAGGGGGGGAGTTACCCTACATATTTAAAAATTGTTGTTCCGAATTTAGTGCCCCGCCCCCTATTATAATTTTCTAAATCCGCCACTGGACGTATATTGTGTCAAATTCGTTATTCGTCAAAATTCGAAGTATAAATAAATAAATAAATAAATAAATATATCATCACGGCATATTACCCATTGCTGGGTGTGCCAATCTGCTTTGTACGCAGATTTCGGTAATGATGATGACATATTTGTACCGTGCGGGCGTTTACCAGGCGTCACCTCACGGGCACTCATTGCTGGCGTGGAGAGTGCACCACAGGGGTTGATTTTGCGCCATTTTAAATTCGAAATATTTGGCGTCGGTCGGGATCGAACCTGGTTCCCCAGATTCGCCACCTGACAGAAATAATAAACCAATTGAATAAATACGATATAAGTATAATGGATAAAATATACCTCTTTTTATTGTCCAAACGCAATATGTTGTAATAATTGTCGTAAATCTTAGAAACACCGTCTTTGCAATAGCAACATGCAATATGCAAAATTCCAAGAATTAACAAAATGACCAACACACAACGAAGCACAAATTATTATCGACGCCAAAATCACCTTAATCACATGAATGACAGAATGAATATTCAAATAATTCAAATATTTCAAAATGACACTCGTTACCGCGGTTATAATACAGTTTCTATTTCATTTTTTACCGTTGGTTAGACAGAGATAGCTTATACTCCTCTGAAAAGCCGACGATAATGAAATAGCGAATAAAAGTCTCATATATGCCATGTGTCTACGACAAAAATGCGAGATAAAAGTTTTGTAATAGCGTATTCTCTCATATTTTTTTTATTTTTCTTAAAGAACAGTTATCTAAGAGTACCTATGAAAACCCGAGTTAAAAATTCCTTTTAATAAGCGAGATATTAATTTTTAAAATTTGATTTTGGTGTGTCACGTGATAGTGACGTACTAGTTGAACTGTACAGTACCAGCGGTGTACTATCAGTGGTTCATGCGGCGTCTTATCACATTCGAAAATGGAGTAGGGATTTCAACTGGTCTCCCATTGGAAGGTCATCTAGTACATCAACAAAATTTAAATGCTTTATATCTTTTGTAACAATTAATTTATAATATGATTTTTTGTTTTTTCCCTGTTGTTTACCTATCAACACTAATATTTTTAATAAATTTTTAATATTGGTAGTCCTCAGAGAATACCCTATTCTTGAATCAGAAATTGACGACGTGGGGATCAACTGGGAGTGTATATGTGTACTCACATACACATATACACACAGACATCATTGTGAAAATGTTAAAATTGGATTCTGGGGACCTTAAAACGTGGCTATGTACCAAAATCTCGATATGCGATTTTTAGCATGATCCCTATAACTCCTTTACCAAGGGTAGCGGGAGGTAAAAAGTATACAAATATACAATTGTCATTGTGATTGTCTTCTATACAGCATCACTTGAATGACATAACTAATAATAATTATTCCCACCTTTATTAGACTTTTAAATGAAGAGCAGCACATAATATAGTCCTTCCACTACATGCACCATTCTACGTCATTGGCAAGCTGCGTCGATCACATATCCGTTTGTTGAAATTTCTAATTTAATTCGTGAATGGTGCAAGAGAGGTGAAGAGAGGAGAGCATCTCATGCTGCGGCTGATGACGATGATTACGTGGTGACGTCACGCGTTAATATCCTGATCGCGACGAACCATCATTCAATCGGGAGATGGATATAGAACGGGCGGAGATAGGAAATATGTTTAATTAATTCACATATGTCTACGGAATGGATTAGATCCTACGAATATGTGAGAAAATGGTAGGTTATTCAAAAAGTATCTCGAAGAAGACTAAATTAAGTTTGAATTCTCGCATGACTATATATGATTTGAAAGAGTATTAGATTGAATAAGATTATTCTACTTATTTTGTTTCATTACTTTCGGTAGTTTCTCTTAAATAGTTTAAGATAATTTTAAGGCCTTAAAAGCTGATGAAAATAAGAATAAGTTTGAAGATTAAAATGTTAATAATTTTCAGTAAGTTCATGTTATTACCTTCCGTCACCTTTAGGTAAGGAAGGTATTGTCTTTGGTCAAAAAATTCGGTGGTGAGTTTTTGATGAATAAGCACGTTTTAGGGTCCCTAGAATACGATTTTACTATTTTTACGATGATGTCTGTATGTGTGTGTGTGTGTATGTATGTATGTGTGTCCGTGTGTGTGTGTGTGTGTAACAAAATTTTCGTCTACGATAACTTCCATACTACAATTCTAAAAATTATAATTCTTTCGTATTTCTCTTCGTTACATCCATGCGAAGAGCTGATTAGATTTTGGTTAGAATTGGACAACCGGAAGTACCCTCATTTGAAGATTTTAACAGTTTTTCTTGAAAAAACTATGTTAAATATCATTTTTTCACATTTAATGTTATTATAAATATTAAAGAATATTTTATTTTCTATACGATTTGATTGCATTTTATACCTAATATTAAATGGATATAGAGTTAAAAAATTATAAAGAAATTAAATTTCATAAAGTAGCCATAGCTGTGGAAACAGCTACTATATTAAGAAAATTTTGATTGAAAGATGTCAGTGTCGAGTAAAATTGACATAGTGTATTTGTCTTATAATTTTACTGGAAATAGGTATAGGATCTTTTGCTTTCTGTATGGAATTTGTATAAAATACATACAACTGCTTTAAGGTAATGTACAAGAAATAATAATAATAATAATAATAAATCTTTTATTTCTGCAGATACATTACACTGTATATAGAAAACGTCACAAAATAATAATTTTCTGTATGAAATTTGCATAAAATACATGCAACTGCCGGAAGGTAATGTACAAGAAATAGAATATTTAATTTAGCAAGGAACTTTCCGTATGAAATTTGTACAAAATACATAGAACTGACGGAAGGTAATGTGCTGGCCACATCAGATTTTTTTTCTTTTAATTTATTTGACGGTAATACGGTATATGTTTTAAAAAATACTGACATATTATTTTTAACTGTAATTGGACAAATTTAAGAAAAATTTGATCACTTACTCCTATTTAAGACTTATTAAACATGATAATAAACAATATTAATTGTTAAGGCTGGTTCATGTAAGAAGTAAACTTAAAACTTTACCTTAGCATTAGCATTGTGACTTTGCATTAATAATTCGAGTATAGACAAATGCGTGCTACGGTATATGTAGCTGTAACCTTAACCTTAGCATTATGCCGTAACCCTAGAATGCGCCAATTTCTAAATTCTTAAGTCATAATGCTAATGCCGACCAATCAGAAGCTTGCCGCTGGCGATATTCACGTCTTTGAAATTGACGTTTAAAGTTTTAAAAAATTCTGTCACATTTAAATAAAAATGAACGGTTTTGAAAAAGATATTCACCTAATTGAATTAGTGGAGCAATACAAACATATTTACGACAAAAAAAAAAAATTATATAAAGATAAAACAGCACTGCAAAATGCTTGGGAAAGCATTGCAGAAGACATGAAAATAGCAGGTAAGTTTTATTTTATGTAAATGACATTACCGGCCTACTCTTATTGGTTTGCCCTAAGAAGTACATGTACCTGGCATCGTAATGTAAAGTTTAATGCAAAGTCATAATACTAATGTTTACAGCTTACATGAACCAGCCTATATACTGTTTTTTTGCGCACGGAGTATTGTGTATAACCAATAATTAGTGGCGTCCCGATTTTTTCTTGCTTGTCACGATTTTTTGACATACAATCCCGAAAAACTGATTTTCTGAGTTGGCAACTCTAGGCATAACCGACAAAGAGGAAGTCATACTGCATCATCGCGATAGATGAACATGTCCAGTCGGTGTATTTTTTTAAGTTTCTTTTATTGAAGTGCAATAAAGATTTTGAAATGAGAGTAAATAACAAATTATTATTTTAATAATCTTCAGTTATAGAAATTGTATAACAACACAACTTTGAAAACATATCGCATCTGTATAATTTCTTTGATTGAAGATTATTAAAATATTTGTTATTTACTGATAATTCAGAATCTTTATTGAACTCCAATAAAAGAAACTTAAAAGGTTATGAGTCCATATTCACACATTTTTTGATCTGAAGTGATTATCTCTGATCCAGTTGATTTACGAAATGTGTCAAAGTTTGATGGTATTTAAACGAAGAATACATTAAATTGATGGGTCATCTACCATACAGAACCGACTTGGTACCAAATAGCTTCTTTTTATTTTCAAAGGTCAAAGATAAATTGCGGAGAATATGCTTACTTCGGGTAATGAAACTGTCGATACTTTAAAATGAAAGAAACACGAAAAATATTTGAAAAATGGCTTCTTCAAATGTAAAAATGTACGGTCTCTAAATTAAAAAAAACAGCCTTCATACAATTCTTTAAATACTATTTTTATCTGATCCTCCTTTTTTGAGAGGAATTTAATATACTCCCTACTCTCCATAATTTCATTTGCCCCATAAGCACGCCACTGCTTCATCGCAGCTGGAGCCCAATGTTTAGCTGCTATGGTGTGGATAACCGGAAGTCGTACCCTGTCATGTGATGTCCTGGTGTGTGATTCATGGTTGACGTTTCACATTGGGCTGCTGATTGTCGCGTGACGTCATCTGTTCCTATGTCGAGATGAGCTAGTCTCCACAGTGTGACGTCATGAAGTAAGAACAGAGGAGAATGATTTGATGAGGTTCATACTAAAGAGTAAATAATTATGTATGATATTATGGTACGTGATTCAAAATATAAGTGCCAATAAATATAACGTATCCCAAAATTTCGTGGACTTAATTATTGTATACTATATTTATTTCGCCAGTTAACACAAATTTGTGTTTTTTGTATACTGAACTGGTAACGCTGCTTAATACCTTAGCAACGCGTCCAGTATGTACGTCTTTACGGTTTGGGACAATAGCTCTTAATAATAGGTCTGCTCGTTTCATCTCTCGTCAGTACAATTTTTATGGACTCTACAATAAACCGCAGACGCAGAGTTGCGAAATAACCAAATTATTTGCTATTGTTAATTTTGAATTTTGATCGCGACCGCCCCACCCCCCTCATAACTACACATTTTTTATATCAGTGATATCAGTTAGTTGTAACAATAGGAGATTCCACCATTTTTACTTCCTTGTACAAAGTAAAGGAAGTATTGTATTCACGAAAAATTTCGGTTCTCAGATTTCAACGGAAATATCCATTTTGACCATCCCTGAATCCATTCTGACTAATTTCGTCGTATGACGTTTGTACGTACGTACGCACGTATCTCGCATAATTCAAAAACGGTACGCCATAGAAAGTTGAAATTTTGTATTTAGGACTGCTATAGCATCTAGTTGTGCACCTCCCTTTTTGGTCATTACATAATTTCCAGAAATAGTACTTTATTTGAAGCCTATAATAGATTTTAACGAAAAACTATATTAAAATGTTAGCCAAAACTTTTCAAATTTGGTATATAAGACTTTTATATCAATTGGAATAACATAGCAGATTTTGGTTAAAACAGGCTAACCGGAAGTGATATATTACCTAAAGTTGTTAACAGTTTTTCTTGAATAAAATGGTTTCATTTTGATTTTAGAAATAAATGCTTCAAATAAGAGTTTTAGGGAATTAAATTCTGCGTCTAGCACATCAAGTATTATTAAATTAGCCCTTTGCATAAACGAGATATATAAATTTAAAACTTATATACTTTTTGGTTTTTGTAATGAAGCTAGCTATGGATTAGGACAAAAAATAACAAAAAAATAAAATATAGATGTTAATGTCAAATTACGTCAAATACGTGCAATTTTATAATTGAGTCTATACTTCATATTAGTTTTGCGTACAAGGAAGTCGTGTGGTGTCCACATCAGATTTTTTTAAAATATAATTACATCTTAACGTATAAATAAAACTAAGACTTTCGGTGAAAATCCGGTGAATTATAGTCCCCCGAAATTTGAAAATATAGATGTGACGTCACGAATATACATTTTTATATCAAACTGTTTTCTTCATGGACCTAAATATTCTTGAAATATATGCTTTTTCTAAATTATATTTATAAAAAATAAATGAATATTATTATACTGTACAAGTCTATGATTTAAAATTAGAAGTGTATTTAAATTATTAAGTTTAGTGCAAAACATTTATGTTCAAATAAAAACTGTTTGAGAATTGCAGTACTGGACTGATAACCACGCCTCCGCTATTTGAATTTCTCTACTTCCATTGGTGGTAGGTTCCTCCCCCTAACTTGGTATTCGTTATATATTTATAGGCCGTCTTTGAGCCGTCAATCAAAATAATATATATGGATTGAATATGAGTGACGAGCTGCTATAACAAAAACCCCCTTATTTCTGAAGTATTTTAATTATATCGTTTTATTTCTTTATTAATATTCATTATTAAGCATATACTTTCCATATTGTTTCCCAATTTCTCTTAATTCAATTGTAGTCCCCTATTGTCATAAAGTTTTGTTCATTTATCTCGAAATTTCTTCTAATAATATCGCCGAGAATTTCGGTTAATATTAATATTTGACCGGGCCAAAATGCCCTTGATTTTCTCTATTTAAATAACATTGGATTTTGACACATTTTTCAATTTTATTTTTTCCTAGCCATATACTAAAATGACCCGAGAATATGTGGACAAAATTTGAAGTCTCAATCATTATTCTTAAGATAATTATAGATTGTTAAACTCTCGCCCAAAAGCACAAAAAGCTAACTACAATTGTCTTAAATTTTGTCCACATATTTTCGGGTCACTCTTTTATATATTTTAATATTAAGTGCATATTTTAAACCCTTATTGCCTTTGATAAAAATACAGTTACAAAATGTGTCAAAACCCAAGGTTATTTTAAATGGGGAAAAATCAAGTGCATTTAGGTACGGTCAAATATTAATATTAAGCGGAATCACTGCCTGCGTATTTTTTTAATTATTTATTTGGAACCATTTTAGGGGCGGCCCGAATAAAATTCGACTTGACCCCTTTTAGGGTCCACCCTAATGTTACATTGTTTTTGTTTTCACAGTATGATGATGCTGATAAACTACGATGATTGTTTAAATTTTGTCAAAAAGTAAAATTTATATAAAAATCACATGTTTTTATGATGTTTAGGTATTTCTAATTTCTAAACAATGTAACACCATCTACGACAAATATCTTTCTATGTTTAAGTGTACTTATTTTTCAAAATTACTTCATGTTAATTAGTCCTGAGGAAGCCTTAAATAAAAGGCGAAAGCTTGCCTAAATTAAAATACTGAACTACCCACTAACATTTCTCCTTAACTAATCGACACAGTGACGATTACACTTAACCTATATATATATATATATATATATATATATATATATATATATATATATATATATATATATATATATATATATATATATATATATATATATTTAAAAAAAAATACTATTGCTTTACGTAAATATTTTAGCGAATGACAGCTCTTTAAATTTCGCGCGAATGTATTCAACAAGCAAGATGGCCAAACCTTACTCAAGAAGCAGACAAGAGAGTTGCTTCTGAATTAGTTTATCTGTTCCGTGCCCCAGCTAGCAATTGCAAGCGCCATTTTTCTTAATATTGTCCAAATACGGTAAGAGAAAACTTATAAATTGAAAAGATCTATTGGGAAATTTTACCGTTTAATAGCTTATTCGTAATTTGTGTTATATAAGTTCAATTTCTCCCACACATTCATTCCCTCAACAATTCAATGTCAACGGAAATAATTTCCCGCAAAGCACAACCACATGAGAAATTAGCCCAGGTAAACGTAACCTCATATAGCAAGCTAATCTACTCGTACTCGAGTGCTACTCATACAGCCACAGTTGCTCTTCAGACCGGCATATTGGCTGACCGAAGCGTATTGAAATCATGTGTATTTAATGGAAAACACACGAGCCACAATGTATTCACAGGCAGCGCTGAAGCTGGACATTGTGCGGGACAGGCATGAACATGCGAACATGTACATGTATGTATCGCCATCTCTCAGCGCTCAGGAGATCTCCAACGTTATGTTAGTTTAATTAATATCTGCCCTTATTGCGCGCATATGCCTTGTTCGCTGCCTGATTTCAGGCCAAACTACTAATTAAATACACACATGTGCTGTTATTCTAACTAAAGAAAAGGTTGTTGTAATAGGTAGAATATAAATTAAAATACGGTACAGGTTTCTAGATAAGAATATACTATAGGCGGTGTGCACAAAAGTAGTCAGCGCCGACAGCGGACAAAACTGACAAATGGTTACTCATTGAAACATACAGGGCCGCGCCGTGCGGGTGGACAGGTTGTGCCCCGCACAAAGGCGCGTGACTTTGAGGGGCGCCGTTTTAAGTCAGTAAATTAAATAATAGTAAATTTTTATAAAATTTTCTTATTCGTAAAGACATAATTACTATAAAATTTACAAATTAACGGGTAGAAGTGAACAATATATTTTTTAATTTGTTTGCATTAGAGCTCTAGTTATAAGTGAAATAATTATGGTATCAATCGATTCGTTATTATTCTAGCATTGTTATATTGAAATAATAACTGTAAAAATGTTGATTACAACAATGAAAATGGTGATTACAACAATGGATATATTGATAATAACTCAAGAATATTGATTACAAGAATGAATCCCACAATGAATCCAATATTTAAATACCTAATATCATTTTGCAAAGAATTAAATGCATATACAATTCTGAAAAAAATTGTTGATTACAACAAACGATTTTGATTATAACCTAATGATTACAAGAATGAATCTAGGAAAATTTCATCAATATATTAAATCTAGCATTTTTGAAGAATAAAAAGTATAGTTTAAACTTTAATTTGCAAATTTTACAACATGAGGAAAAGGGGCGCTAAAATGTAACATAGCACAAAGGCGCCTAATACCCACGGAGCGGCCCTGGAAACATAGCAAGGTTATGTTTTATGTCTATTTCTATTTAATAAAATATTTGCAATGAATGCGAATGATAGGACGTCAAATATTATGTGATACAGTGGAGGATTTAATAATTCTTACAAAATTACCGATTGAAGTATCAAATTTTATAAATTTCCTAGAAGATTATATGAGAAACAGATGTATAAGAAAATAATTTTTCAACAGATTTCTACTAACATGAAAAATTCTTTTAGGTATACATATTTTCTCATTGTAAAAGATACTTATCGTATGAATAAAATTCCAACAATGGTCGTCTGATTGCAATAATGAATTATATAAAATGTGTTTCTTAAGTTTATATTTGAACAAGATATAATACAAGAAGCAGAAAATTGTCTTAAAATTGTATAATATTTGCAGTTGTATGAAATAAAAGTCTATTTTTGACATAAATCGTCAATTTATTATAAATTTTGTACTTGTAATGTTAATATTAAAGATATAAATTCAAATAGTTCGTATTTTTCGTGTATTTTCTTTTCCGAGCTTGTGCAACTGATTCCACTTAGAGCCTGGTATATTTTCAATCTTCTTCATTTATTGCGAATATAAAAGAAAGATGCTAACATCATACACTGATATCGTGATATGTAGAAATTTTCTTCTTTCCAATCATCCAAGTTTTCCAATTTTTTAATCTCAATTTCCATGTATTGTGCATCTTGTAAAATTTAACTAATATTATAAATTATAATATAAATTTAAATATAATGAAATGGTTCACAGAAATCACACATATTATGAGAAAAAATATATTTTCTGCCACAGTACCTTCGCTGGTATTTTGACTTTTTTGATTGTCACATCACATATATAGCATTTTAAATATTTTCTTTATTAATTTCAATATACTATGATGTATAATATTAATACATAATAGCAACAACTCAAAATAAAATCGTAAATTGTATCACTTTCTCGAAATGTCAAAATTGATTCGGTAATCAAAAATACCAATGTAGCCGTTAGCGGCGCTGATGCTCGAAATGTGCACATCACCTATATAACTATTGTTCTATTTACTATTTTCTTTTTAAAATTTACTATTATTAATTTGAAATGATTCTTTGACAGTGACATTTATATGAAATCCTGAACTGTGTACTGCTGTGTACCCAAAAAGTTGTTTGTTTAAAGCGTAGGCTCCGGGGTTTAAATTATAGATAATTTTATAATTTTATCCATAAAATATATAGAAAAAGTATTAATGCCAACCCGTAGAAAGTTTAATAATCTTTCATTTTTATAATAACATAAATTTCTTAAAAATAACATTTAAAGGTATTTTTCGAAGAAAAACTATTTTGAGCTTCAAGTAAAGTGCCATTTGCGACTATCTGATTTACACCAAAATCTAATGGCTTCTTTCCATATTAGAATAACGTAGAAATACAAGGTTTCAAAGTTTTCTGATTGATATAGTATTTGAGTTAGAGCGGAGGATCCACATCCATACACACAGACATCACCGTGAAAATGTTATAATTTGTTTCTAAGGGCCTTAAAACGAGCTCATTTTCCATTATCTTGATATGCGATTTTTAGCACGATCTCTATACCTTCCTTACCAAGGGTAGCGGGAGGTATAAATCTAACACCAAACTAGTAATTTTAGATTTATTTGACCGGTGTACTGGCTGCCCTGTTTAGAGCCCTGTTTGTAAATGTCAAATTGTCAACTGGCAAGATCTCAACCACTCCGCGTTGGGCTTCAAATTTCGTCCACAGGTGTAAACTTTTTCTTTCGGTCCTCTATACGTAAATAACTATTATATGGTAACATAAATGTTAGGCGTAATATAACATTTATGGCACTAGTGAATAAAAAAAATGTCTATACTAATATTAAATACTGACAGATTAAATATAAAAATAACAATAAATAAACAAGAGTTAAATCAGGTTAGATTATAACATGTTCCTTATTATTCTTAGTTTTAGAAAATAAGCGACAAATACAATATAAATGAAGTCTCAAAGACTACAGAAAAAATATGATAACTTCTTTAACAATGCTATTGGGTTAATGAAGGCAGGACTTATTTAATGACACGTGCTTTCTGGCAAATTGTCAGGATGCTGATAGTTCATTTCCCTCACTGACTCATCTTCCATTATTATTTATGACTGGCCACAATTTGTTCTGCCTGCTTCACTCACTCGCCGAAATATTTACGTTTTCTGTCTGCAACTGCGAAGCCCAAATTGAGGAAATGTTGTCATTTAGACTCAAATTAACTTACATTTTAAAGCGTGCACTCAAAGTTTTTGTAGCAAGCAAAAAGATAAAAGACAAGACAAAAGCAAATTATTGTAAGCATGATGACTATTTAAAAAGTTACTAAACTGTTCTTTTGAAATATTAATAATATATTCATATAAATAAACATGTAAATATAAGCTACTATTTTTAATTAATATGACCTTCTACTTTGTAAATTTAAATTTACTATATTTTATAATGGAGAATATAAATTTTAACTGAGTTCCTCAGGCCAAATTGAAGTCATTGGAAAATTCATACACATTCCTTTTTTTGGAAAACAAAAATCTTATCACTTACACTTTCCATTTCACGCTTTCCACTCACTTATTGACTGATGAGGGATGTTGACGAACACTTAGATTTATGGCCGTGGACAATACTTGAGGTTTAAACAACTGTTTTTATTTTTATATATTATTATTTACACTTTACACTAAACATTAGAACATTTAAATCGTTAAATCGCCTACGACGTCAAGTAGGAAAATGTGCAGTAATCATGTTCAATTGGGGGTACCAAGCAGAACCCACTTTGTCATTGTGGTCAAGAACAAACAATGGCCCACCTGCTCACGTACGCCAACTTAGAAGAGGAATGCACGAGAGAAGATCTGGCTAAGGCAACACCAGCTGCTATAAACTGTACAATTTTTTGGATGAATACTATTTAGATAGGCCACTTCTCTGCCAGTTTTTGCGGACGGTTTTTCCTCTGGCATGAAGAGAAGATGCATCCTCTCCGTCCTAGTTAATGCCGGGCGATGCATAAGGCCTATTTCCATAATTTCCAAATTTGACTATTTATATGTTCGTCTTGCGTACAAGGAAGTCGTGTGGTGTCCACCTCAGATATTTTAAATATGAATTGACTGTTAAATACAACGAAATTGATTGTTTCTTTTCATAATTCATGACTGCAATATGATAACGTTTGCGTTTACTCATACATTGAATAAATGTTTTACTAATTTTAAAAAATTGCGGCGCTAAGTCTCCTTGAGGGCATTTCCCCAAGGAAAATTCTCCTTGGGGGCATGAGCCCCGATGCCCCCATGTATAGTCGGTGCCTATGCTAGGGATTGCAGGGTGAAGGGTATCATAGTGTAGGGGACAAGTCACGCACGTATGCATAATAATTTCAAGACTTATCAACTATCAAAGATCGGTGACATTCAGACTAAACAAAAACCCGCGATAGGAAAAAATTATAATTATTTCTAAACAGAATTTTGACTAACAAAGATAACAAGTTGAAATATTATTCCTGAACTATAATTTATAAAAAGTTATTTATTTGTTAATTGCACGTACCCTCATCTTATCACAGATGCGATATTTTTCTTTTATCTGGCAGTTGAATTAACTGACATTTTACCAGGAGATTAAAGTACAGGCCCTTAACCTAATAAAATGTTTTTCAAAATATCCTATAATGAATTTTCCGTCATCATATAATTCAATATAGGTAATCTACTTGTACGCTATTTTATTTCGTAACTCCACTCATATATCACAAACAAAAACGTAATTCAAAACAGAGTTTTCAGACAAGAAACAAGTTGAATAATAAAAACGCATATCAAGCACTTTTCGAATTTGCCGCTCAGCAACTACTCGTAGCGATGCCATACAATGCACTTTTGAACTAATTAATGCAACGAACGATCTGAATCAACGTTTTGCTTCCCGTGCAATGCATTTATGTATGTGTGTGACAAAACAGTTACCCGTTGTTGTTAACGGACGCAGTGCCGGCTCTAGGGTTCCTTTAGTCCCTATGCAAATTTATATTGAGCGCCCTATATTTTTTTTAAATTAATGTAGAATTGTGTACATCAGATAGGTATTAACAAACATACTCATACATACTAACAACAAAGCAAAATATATAAAAGTTCACATAGACTAGACTAGTATTATATAGATACACAATATTATGGACATGGAGAATATAATTTGTAGTTCAATTTAGGTAAGATTTCATTCATGATTTAAATTATTATTTTATTTGGTTGCTATCGAATTTCAAATTAGGCGCCTCGCAAAAATTTCATTTTTCGAAAAATTAGTAAAGTTCAAGTTTGGCGTTTGTAAACTAACTTTTAACTTTAGCCAATAATTTACATGCATTCTTGAGAGAATGCAGTGCCCGCTCCTTGCGGGCGGGCAGGTTATACCCCACACAAAGGCGCCTGACCAGGGGCGACATTTCAAGACAGTAAATAATAGTAAATAAAAGTAAAGAAAAAATATTTCGGCCAAATACAAATTCAAGATAATTATTTGTAATGCCTAAATTTCTGTATAGTTCAGTATATAGCATATATTTAGGTAGGTATATTAAATTGTAATTTATAAATACCACTATCGCTGACAAATCTTGACATATTAATTTTTATTATGCAAAAGTAGTTGAAACATTATCTTTTAACTGCTCAAATTAATCGTAATTTCTCATATATCTAACTGCTACACGCTATACATAGAGGCCAATTTAAAATAAACAAATTTTACCTACGTCCACCGCTAGTAAAAGATTTATAGGAATTATTCTCACAATCGCGTATGAAGATTTTAGTGAATAAGCACGTTTTAATGGCCCAAGAAATGATAATATCTGTATGTTTGATTGTGTTTGTTTGTTTAAATTGTGTGTGGATTTAATCGATTCCTCATATACTTAAAACTTTGAATTCCTCATTTGAACATTAATGGGAAGAGCTAATATGGACTCATGAAATTGACGTCATACAACACACAATCGCCCCCCCCCCCTCCCCGCCGGTACTATATGTATTTAGAAGAGAACAACAAGCTCGAAAAGAGAAATGCTGTAAAACTACTGAGTATCACGTTTTAGAAAGAGTACCTTTTTTGTGTATTTTTGAATTACATGTAATATTTTATAAGTAAAAATGAAAAAATTAATTCCCTATATGGGACGCCTCTAGTTGATATACAGAAACAAAAGAGAGTATAAATATCCATCTAAATAAGTAGTATACTCATAACATTATACCAAGTCTCAAAATTTAAGCGCAATTAGTACCAGAATTATTAATAAAAATGACTCTGATGAGGTGCATTTTCAAAGGACTGTAACTCTGTAAACAAAAGTTTCCGGACACACCTTCATATCACATTTTTTACTCAAAATGACCCCCCAATATATGGTTTTATTTTGGCACACTCTTCCTAAATCAGCTTGTATACGATTAATAGTATATTATGTGGCAAGTGTGTGAAGCTGAAGTTTTTACATGAGGGTGGAGATTGCGACACGAGCCGAAGGCGAGTGTTGCAAACCACCCGAATGTAAAATAGGCTTCACACACGTGTTACATACTATACTTTTTCTACGACCTTGCAATAAAATATAATTTTTTCTTCACATTGTCATTCTTTTAACGTAAAGCCTCTGCATTATCGACTTGTGTAACCATGTTTACCAACGGTACGGGAGTTTAACAGCTTTGTTTTATTAAAACACAAGTCATTTTGTAATATTTAAAATAATGGGAAATACAATAATTTTATATTTTGTAATTGCTATAACCTGTAATATCATAAAATTTGTATTAGATTGCTTAGAAATTTTTTAATTATTGCTTTTGAATGCTTATTGGACTTAGATTTATATTTAACATAAAGTTGTAAATTTAGAATTACAAAATTTATTTTATTTATATAAATTAATTACATATTTCTCATGAAGTTGTTATTTCTTCGGACCATTTACCATCACATGATTTACGTATATATATTGATATTCATTGTGTGTGTTTAAACCGAATTATTTACTTCACGCACAGTATGCGTGAAGTAACACTTCACGCACAGTGTTCAAAAAATCAAACTTCACACATGAAAATTAATACGTGAAGTACCCACTTCACGCATGGGAGTAGAAAAAAATATTTTCTCACTATTTTCGCTAGTATTTTGACACGATGGCACAAAACAGCGTTTCACCGACATGTTTTTTTTTTTTTCGTTAATTTCAGGTTATCTTTAAATGTCACTTTGACGTTTAATCTAATGTGACCAATCAAAATGGCCGCGTTGATGAAACGTTGACGTCACTGGGCAAGGGACGAGGCGGAGAAAATCAGCCGCGTTTTTGCAATTTTGCAATTTTTTCAGTATCTATTAAAGATGATTTGAGAAAAAATAACAAATACGGGTCTATTATTTTTCATTACTCTATCGATTAAAGTTAAAAATGAAAAATAGTGCATGAACTCATTGCCCAGATTCAAATAGCGAATAAACTTATATAAATGTATAATTACTCCTACTGTATATTTTGTAGTGCTTGTAAGTCTATTGTGATGCCATAATAACTTTATATTAATTTTTAAAATGAAAATATTTTTTGTTGTGAGATTTTATACTACTGTTTTTTTTTTCTGTGCATAAAATGAACTTTTTCATATTTGCTACATTTTTTTCTAAATAAAAAATACTTTGTCTAATATTTTATTTTTATTTACATTAAATATGATCCCAGAAAATAAAATTACAAAATATAAAAAAAATTATAAAGTAATTAATTACATAAATAACGGTGTTCTGAATTTTCACATGACTAACGCCGTGTTAAGCAAAATAAAATGAATGACATTATGCTGACCAAAACAAATTTTTATAAATAATTTGCACTTCGTTACAAATTTGGCTATTTCCTCTATTTCAGTAATTTCCTGGATAATTTATAACAGTGCCTTCCGTCGGTCAAAGTGGATATTCCATGCACAATAGATGTACAAATGTCGTCGTCTTTTGCTTGCCTCTGTAAGAGCAAGGCTTGGCAGTTTTTGTTATTTTTTATAGTGGTCTCTTTATCGCAAAGTGGTAGACTGCTCGTGCGAAATGAATCGAGCTTTTTGGGCTGTTCGGAAAGATATACGCGGCGCGCCCTGGACACAGAGGGAGAGAAATTACCCTTTTTAGCTCCTCAAATTGGTGCCGCTTTGCAGACATATGCCACACGCATGAGTTTTTGTGACTTTTCGTTTCATATGCGGGAATTTGTCCAGTGAAGGATTCTGAATATCAGGCGGACAGCAAATCTCACGAGATTTCTTTTTTACTCTTTTTACATTACTAGAAAAAAATCTCAGATAAGAAAACTGTGCAGATAGATCAACTGGAAGAATGGTTTTTAACTTACGTCTGTCTGCCCTACCTAGGTAAAGGAAATAAGAAGCTCATAGGGAAATTTTTGTTGAATTTGAAGTCTTAAAAATAGATTTTAACATTTTTACATTTGTTAATAATGGGAACAACAATACAATGAACAACTCAAACATTTATTTGTACAAAGTTGAACTTTGTTATACGAGCCCCAACAACTATATGTTAGGACACTCGGTGATTTATTATAAATCGCTGTTTATATTAATAATGACATAATTCAGTATGAATTGTTGTTAGATATATCTAAAGATAGGTTTGCAAAGAAGGTATTTTAGAAAAGAAATAATATAAGAAGAAAGAAATAATATAATCAAAACTAATTTTCAGGTAATTTAAACTTACATTTATGAATGACTTAAGGTGCATTCACAAATGAAAATTAGGTTTATGGTTTTTGTTGTGGTTTAAGTAAAGGTGCATTCACAAATGAAAATTAGGTTTATGGTTTTTGTTTAGGTTTAAGTAAGTCATTAATAAATGTAAGTTTAAACTACCTGAAAATTAGTTTTAATATGTACAGACATCTGTGTAATTGCTTCAAAAACAAGATTAAATTATCGGTAGAACAGTACTCAACAAGACACCTGTGTACCGTGAAACTTTCATTCGCTTGGCATTATTGGTTATATTTCAGTAATCAAGTTATGACAGTCTCCATGTTCTTCTCGCATTTGTTTAAAAAGCCAAATCCACCAAGTGGATACTAAATAAAAATGGGTGTATATATCTATATTATTTCAGACTTGTTCTCATTGGTGAAGTTTGTGACGTCAAACTAAATCATAAACCTAAAGTTTGGACCTTGCAATGTTTAGCTTTATGATTTGGATTTAGATACCCTAAATTCTGAAGTGCAAATGAAGTCATAACATAATATGCGGTCAAAGTCTATAAATCTAAAGTATAAACCATAAATCTAAACCTAATTTTCATTTGTGAATGCACCTCATTCATAAATGTAAGTTTAAATTACCCGCAAATTAGTTTTGATATGTACAGATATCCGTGTAAAAGCTTCGAAAACAAGATTAAAATATCGGTAGAGCAGTACTCAACAAGAAACCTGTGCGCCGTGAAAATGTCATTCGCTTGGCATTATTGGTTATATTTCAGCCAGCAATTAAGTTATGACAGTCTCCATGTTCTTCTCGCATTTGTTTAAAAAGCAGAATCCACCAAGTGGATACTAAATAAAGATGGCTGTATATATCTATATCATTTCAGACTCGTTCTCATTGGTGAAGTTTGTGACGTCAAACTAAATCATAAACCTAAAGCTTGGACCTTACAATGTTTAGCTTTATGATTTGGATTTAGAGACCCTAAATTCTGAAGTGTGAATGTGAATGGAGTCATTACATAATATGCGGCCAAAGTCTTTAAATCTAAAGTATAAACCATAAATCTAAACCTAATTTTCATTTGTGAATGCACCTGTATACCAGACCGTAGACGTATATATTTCTGTGTGAAGTGACAATGTACTAACTAACATTTAAAGTGAAATATGACGATTTATATTCATTGGTATTTTTAGACGAAGGCGTCAGATACGAAGATATTCTATCAACTGGTAAGTTTCACCATTTACTCTATGTTTGTAAAGCGCCTTCTACAGATGTAATACTTATGGGGTATTGCCTTTAAATTCATCCTAGAACACAAGGTTCTTTATTTATAATACAGCGTGTACATTGTAACACCACTACAGTCATACATAGTACATTTTTAGGATTGCATGTTCAGCACAATTCGATGTTATAAACAAAAATTAATTCATTTCAAACGTACTTTTATGGATATAAAAAATATCTTTTTAATAGGTAATATTGCAACATAATTATTACTACGAAAAACAATCGAGATAATTATATATCCAAAAATTTCAAAACAAATTTTAATTTGTACCTACGTATGTACACATGCATTCATACAATCGTAAATACTCAAATGAATACTTTGTTAAGTTTTAAATGAAACAGCGCCTCTAAATATTTTGGGTGATACATGTAACATTTTACACATGGCTGCCCTTAGCATATCTAACTACTAGTCTAAAACAAAAATATAATTATCAAACACTACAACAAAACAAAAAAAAAAAATAACTGACTCATATGTATTTATTTGAATCTTCATAATTTAAATATTTTTACGTCTCTCGACCGTAACTTGCATATTGACATTTTATTGAATAAGCATTTCAATCGATTTTTAACATTTTTAGTTCAGATAATTTCTCAAATACTACTTAAAGACCTTTTTTGCACGATCGGGTTAATTTTTATATTTACTGATAGTGTTTCCAAAGGGCAGTAGGTCTTATTTACAAATTACTGAACGGTAAGTGATGTGACTCACGTCGGTAAGTATACTTCACATACCGTTCAGGAGGCGAGACGGTAAATAAATAAAAACAAAAATCAAAGCTTACTTCAAAAATGACAAATAAATTTTTTTAATCTTATTTTTCTTTTAAATTATGTGCGTTGATCTTGCAAAAAATAGTATAAGCATCACGAACGTTAAGGAATTACCGGTCTCAGACAAAATTGTCTTCGATCGGTGAACTGTCTTTACCGTTCTTAATACTTAATATACTATTAATAATCCTCGTATACTTTCATTTTCAAATTTTAATTCAAAACCAATTCTAAACTATAATGTATAAGGAATCCTGCGCGATTCTAAAAATATCATTTTCTCATTCTTCTCGTATTTGTGCTAAAACGCGCCTGTATGTCACTCTGAAATAAATTCCATTTCTTTTTTGTCTTCGTGCAACACGACGCATGTGGTATTTCATTAAATTAATTATCTGCTAGTAGCTTTCATTAACAAAATATCGCATACGAATCACTTGTATCGTTCAGCGCCAAAACTGACTTTTCAGCTAAATTATTTATACGTTTTGGTTATTACTAGTTAATAAATTGACTCCCCAAATGCACATGACGTGTTATTTAGTGCATAACAATGTACGTGGAAATTCAATACACTAAAATTAAATAAATTTAATAATGTACAATTTGAAATTAATTATATTTAGAATGGAATTTCCTGGAATTCAACTAAATTTATAATAGCACAATAATTATTTTATAGCAAACTTACATATAAATATTTTATTTACAATATAATTACCCCATTTAAATTCAAAGAATTTATGTTATGTACAAATTCTTAAATTTTAAAATAAAATTTTATGATCACAGGGTTTTTTTATATGACGAGTTCACACACTAATAGTAGGTATATTAAGGTTCATTCTCAGCTACGAAAATAAAAATAAAATTATACATAAAAATAAAACTAACGATATAAACAATAGGTTCTTATGAAAATGTTTACAGCTATCGAAAATAAAAATAAACATAAGACATAAGCACAAGGATTTGCAAATGTTAAATATTTTACACAAACATAAGCACAAGCATAACAACTGTCATTCGGGAAAAAGAATTAAAAATTAATTATAAATAAAAAAAACCGTATTAAGAAAAAGGGTTACATATATGATTATGTAGAGTGCGTTAA
The DNA here is from genome assembly GCA_963082715.1 of Harpalus rubripes. Lineage (NCBI taxonomy): Eukaryota > Metazoa > Arthropoda > Insecta > Coleoptera > Carabidae > Harpalus > Harpalus rubripes. The sequence continues at coordinate 10,619,829 of OY720450.1, forward strand.
AAGGTATAAAGTTAATATTATTGCTTGTGAATTATGTATTTACTAAATGACAGCTGATATTAATTTACGTATTATTTTCAAAGCTGTGAACAGCAACCATAATGTCTTATTCATAATTTTATTTATATTTCTTAATTTCGTAGCTGTGAATGAGCCTTTAATAAAAAATCGTAAAGGACCAGCAGAGCAATCTTCCTAGTTTTTAAGATGTTTTAAAAAGTAATATTCTAGTTAAAAAATCTAGCCGCCTCGGTGGTCGTGCGGATTGAGGCAGTGGACAGCGAGGGGTTGATCACTTGGGAATTAGTTGTACACTTGAGTAGGAATTGGCAAGAATTAGCTAGGAATTAGAGGAATTTACATGGAATTAAAGGAATTAACACAGAATTATAGGAATTCTCTAGGAATTGAAGGAATTCACTAGGAAATGAAGGAATTACCCGGGAAATAACTAGAATTTTAGGGAATTCACTAAAATTTTAACAGTTACCTTGGTTTATAATCTAAATATATGTTCTAGATATCAATATATTTTTCACTTTTTTAATCCCCATCTCAGCTCTAATTTTAAAAAAATATCATAAGGATTTACAAATTAATTGTAAATCCTTATATGAAAATAACTTTAAAATTTAATAATAAACTATACTAATAAATTAAAAATAATAAATATTTATTTATTTAAAAAAAAACATTTTAAAAACTATTCAATTATATTTTACGAAATTTGGTAAATGGGTTTTCCGACATACCCGTTTCAACTAAAATATTTTCAAAACAATTATTCCGGTTTAACCGGAAATGTTCCTAACTTTCTTATTTAAATAGTATGCCAAATTTTTTATTTTGTGCTTGAATTCAGCAGAAAATTCTATATATGAAACAATAGAAACATTTTACCATAATTAACCACTTTCGACTTAACACAACTTTTTTGTTTTTCCTTAAAAACGGTCACTTCTTTATCATCACTCTATCTCAAAAATGGAATCGAATATCTATAATCTGTAAAAACAGTTTTATAAAGAAAGCTTTTGTTTACATTGACATAAATTAGTGATCGACAATTTTTGAAAACATTAATTTCTATGTTAAGCTTTTTAAACATAACACTCCATTTTTTATTATTTAAATGAATTTAAATGAAGTTAAAAATTGGACTAGTTTGACTAGCATGTTCAATATTGAAAATTAATATATTTATAATAAAATGGAGAATAAGTAAACGATATTTAACATATTTTTTGGCATGTTTATATCTGTCCAGTTTTCTGTTGCCATGTTTATTTTGTATTGGTATTATCTTTGGTTTTTCAATTAATGTTATCCTTACTTTTTGCTTTTACTTTGACTTCCATTATGTGTCAGATATGTATCCATAAATCTAATATAATTTTAATTTTTACTATAACATTAAACAAGAGGTGTTTTCAAAAGTATACTTAAACACTAAGAGCGTATTAACGCAAAAAAACGAATAAAAGTAACAAAGTACTTATATAATCAAGGTATTGATTACCAAAAATTATAGGAATTGGATAGGAATTATCTGAGAATTAGCGGAATTACCTGGGAATTAGAGGAATTACCTGGGAATTAGTGGAATTATTTAGGAATTAGTGGAATTACCAAGGAATTAGTGGAATTAGCTAGGAATTAGAAGAATTAGTGGAATTAAAATTGAATTGTACGCTTTCTACTTAAGTGACCAACCCCTCGGTGGACAGCACTCGAAGCGACCGTCACCGCTCGGCCCTGAGGTCGTGGGTTCGATTCCCACCAGGGGCTTGGATGTTTGTGGCGTCTTTATCATCTCATCCCCATCAAACGGAACGAATAAATAACAAGGTTACAGATATAAAGCAAAATTGACTCAACCCCATATAATCATCAATTGTAATAAAGTTGTACACATTGAAAGATTATTATTATTATTATGAAAAAATCAGGTGTGGCCAACACAATATCTACCGCCATTTAAGGAAGATTAAGCTAATCCTTATTTTTGCGAATTTTACTATAATTTTGGCAGTTTATTTCTTAAAATATAGTCTAATCTAATCCGAATAACTACCTTTTTTGATAATAAAATGTAGGTTAAATTTTAAATACCGGGATAGAATAGAATTCACTAATTCAAAAATGAGAATTAGCTTAAACTTTTTTGCGAATCGTTAATTTTTTCTTTGCCGATCCTGTATGAAAAGTAGCCACAACACCTCCCGCTATTTAATTTTCATTAATTTAAATATACATACTTAAATATTTAGTTATACTATAGAAACTGTATTAAAATCCATTTCAAATAACTATGGTTCTATTTACTATTTTCTTTTTAAAACGTTACTATTATTAATTTGAAATGATTAGTTCTTTGACAGTGACATTTATCTGTCAGTTATATACATTTGAGGTATGAACTGTCTAATCAAGTAGTTGTGTTTGTTTAAAGCGCAGGATCTGTGATTTAAATTATACATAATTTTATAAATTTATCCATAAAATGTATAGAAAAAGTATAAATACAAACCAATAGCAAATTTAATAATCTTTAATTTTTATAATAACATTAATCTCGAAAAAATAACATTTAAAGGTATTTTTCGGAGAAAAACTACTTTGAGCTTCAAATAAAGTGCCATTGCCGGTTATCTGATTTACACCAAAATCTAATGGCTTCTTTCCATATTAGAATAAGATATAAATTTTATTAATGATAGTATTTGAGTTTCCAACTACGAATAGAAACAGATTTTCATACCCAGATATGGATAATAAAGCAGTGATGATATTTTTACTTTAAAAACCTCGTCATATTAATAAAACATAGAAATGCGCATACAAATTGTTTGCCCTATTGTATATTCGTTTAAAAAAACGAATCTAACCACAATTGTAATTTAATTATTCACTGACCACGTACTGTTTGCTTTCAACCATTAAATAATAATTACAAAAAATTACACGAGAACAAGTGAAATAGCCACAAAGTCCACAAAAATGAACAATACACAAACCACAATATGAAAATTTAAAGAGAGCCTTTATTTTTAGCATCAAATATTTGAAAGAATTATAAATTAGTTTGAATTTACTGATAAATATAATAGCAAAGCATAAATTGGCATTTATCATTAATCATTAGTCATTTAAACAAAACATCAATGATAATGATAGCTGTATTTGTGAAATGTAGGCTTGTTGGCAAATACAAAATTAACGTATTTGTATACTTTGTTTGATAATAAATTTATCATTTATGAAATTGTGACCAGCATAACATAAATGTGTTTAAGTTGATGTGGCAACATACATATTTATTTATTCACAATCGGTTAGTAATATGACGATTTCTGACTTTTAAAAAGTTGGGAAGTTAGTTATTGTTAACCTCATATTCCAAGAGGTTGGAAAGTATAACGTGAAGATAGCTGGGGTTGGAAAGTTGACACTTTCCAACCTCAGCTATACTCACGGTATACTTTCCAACCTCGAGGCGGGAAATAGCTGCCCCCCGCTTTGAGAGATCAATGCGTATCAATGATGGCTATTTACATATAAACAAAGCATTTACAATTTATATGATAAAAATATGGAATAAACTTATAAATAATACAAGTAATGAATGAAATCAATATTTAAGGTTAGAAATCAAACTGACAGTTCATATGACAAATGAACAATCGCAGACCATTCGTTTATTTATGTTAGATTATTATTATTTAAATATCAAATATTATGTTTTTATTTCAGATTGTGAATAAAATAGTATACAAACCTCGGTGAAAAGTTTCATTGTCTCGAGCTATAGTTAACCTCGGCGCTTCGCGCCTTGGTTAACTATCTTCGCCCTCGACAATGAAACACTTTCCACCTCGGTTAGTAATATACTATTATTTATTTATTTATTTAAGTACACTACCCAACAGTCGTAGCCTAATAAGAGGGTAGGAAAAAATATACATAGAAATATAAAAACAAATAATGGTTACAAACAAAAATAATTAATAAAACAGTTAAACAGTTAAATTGCAGGTATGAAGTTTATTACATAATTCATTAAACGAAGAAGAGTATCAACTTCATCTGAATAAAGATTACTAAGTTTACACATACGAATTATTGGTGAACACATATGAACATTAGTTCTAGCAGCAGGAATGTAAAAAGTATAGGACGAGCGGGTATTAAACACTGGCGCAAAGAAATTCAAGGAAGTT
>OY720450.1:10629048-10669048 GCA_963082715.1 Harpalus rubripes
TTAGAACATCCTTGTAAATAACTAAGGTTCTCTAACTGCCTAATAATTGCAAATTATTGCTCTTACAAAATTAAGGCTTCAAGTACCGTTCAACATATTTCATTTAAAAGTAGTAGTCTTTCATTCGTATGATTCATTTTATTGAAACCAAATTAAATATTATATTGGTATTATATTTATTTCGCTAATAATGACACACATATACAATTAAAAAGTGATTATGAAATGAAAAATGAAAATATAAATAATAACATACATTAAATATTGGATTTTCAATTATCGGTAATTACTCTAAGTACATCAATTTAAATAATTTACAAATTAATTTATAAAATAGAATATGAAAAATGCAGAGTTTACATTTTCAATTAACCTGCTATATATATTAATATATCATAATTAATATTTTTTCATAATTAATTATTGAAAAAAAAATAATCCTACCGTGTAATGAATAATATTAAGTCCAACTCACATATACTGTACTTTCCCTAATGTTAAGGTCGTTTTTCGCACATCCAAAAATCAGTAGTTTATCTACAGGCGTAAAAGCTTTTTCAACAAAAGGATATATTTGTATACATATACAATAATTTTTTTATTTCTTTGCTTTAATCGAAAGATTAAGAAAAAATCTCGGAAAAAATATTTTACCCCTATTTTTCATTTTTTTCGTATTATTCTTTATTCATGAGAAAATTGTCTTTGAAAATATGTTTGAATTTCCGCTTCTCCTTTTGCCTGATGACGTTCGTAAGGACCTAACCAATGAGAGTGTGGCTTACATTTGCGACCAACTACTACTGATTTTTGTATTTGAAAATAATCAAACATGGTTGTAAAAAAATGTTTTGTGCCAATGTGCCCAAATAGAACTGATATAGGGAATAATAACCCCAAAGAATGCATTTGAATTTTTGCTTATACGTGGTATGAGTCCAAGCGCGACTGTTTAAACTTTAAACTTAACAACGCATCACCACATTCGCATGAATGGCGAAGCGAATCACAAGGCGAGTGGCGGGGCAAATGTGTAATCTGTTCACTCGTCATTCGCCTCGTTCATCGCCTCGTTCATTGCCTCGAAGCTCGTAGCGCTCGCTCCAGTAGCGGTTTTTGGGGACGAGCCAAAGGCTAGTAGCGATGCGGCGAACTCAGTCTTTATACTCGGCGAGTGTGAAAACGGTCATTCGCGTTGGGGGGACGAACGTGCGAATGCCACGGCGAGTGACGAGGCAAAACACGGGTGCAAATGTGTAGATGCGCCTTAAACCTTGCCTACCTAAATAAAACAGGTCAAAACAGGTCTTACATGGCACTCTGTAAAAAGCTTAAAACGCATATTTTTTTATCTCATGACAAGAAACTATTCTATCAATAAATTTAGGCTCATTTGATGCCGTATTTAATTCTGAACATTTTTTTGTATCTACACTTTAGTTCTAATATTAATAGGGCAGAATTTACAAATATATGAAAATTTTACCATTGTATTTCCTATGGTCCATAAAAAAGTAGACACCCGGTATATAAGTATGTATATATTTTTATATTATATTGCCATAGTAGAATTTTCTTTTTGTTAAATCTGTAGGAATAGTAAATAATTTGAAAAACAAATGATTTTTCGACAAAAAATATATTATTTTATAAAATTTGATTTAAATCAATGATTTAAAAAAATCTGATAGGGCCAGCACATTACCTTCCGTCAGTTCTATGTATTTTGTACAAATTCCACACTGAAAGTTTTTTTGCAAATGATTCCATATTTCCAGTACATTACCTTCAGTCAGTTCTATATATTTTGTACAAATTCCATACAGAAAGTTTCTTGTAAGATTCTATATATTTCCAGTAAAATTATAACTCAAACATATTATGTAAATTGCACTTTGACACTGACACTAGTAGATGTTTCCATGTTTATAGCACAGCTGGCTGCTTTGTGAAATTTAATTTCTTTATAATTCTTTAACTCTATATCTATTGAATATGAAGCATAAAATGTAATCAAATTGTATAAAGAATAAAATATTCTTAAATAGTTATAATAACATACATACAGACATCATCGTAAAATTAGTAAAATCATATTCTAGGGACCCTAAAACGTGCTTATTCATTAAAAACTCATCGAATTTTTTGACCAAAGACAATACCTTCCTTACCTAAAGGTGACGGAAGGAAAAAATCAGTTTGATTTATATTGTGATTTAAATTAGGCCAACCCTGTCTAGTTCTAATATAAATGACTAATTTTCTAGTTTGTTAGTATGGTGGAGGACCACATTGTTTTCTTTCACAGCTAAGCAGATAACATTTCTTAATGACCCTCGCACAATACTCGCTTGTCGTTCATTAATAGCCGTGACACGTCTTTAAATAAAATATGTACATCCCACACAATTTTTTCTTTATATGATTCTCTCCACCTGTTCGTGTCCCCCAAAAAACCTTCCTCCGTTCCGCCACTGTTCGGAAGCACGGTACAGTAATTTCCACGGTTTAGAAAACACCCCGAGCAGCGAAGTTGGCCAAGTAAATATGTATTAATGTTAGCAGAATGGATCCAGTACTGAACATTGTACATTGACTCTAACCAGTGGACTACGTACGCTGTTCTCTGGTCGTCGTATGAGAACATGTGCAAGTGCACATATGTCGCCAAGTGTATTGTGACCGCCAAACATGTAAGAAGAACAAGGAACTTCGGGAAGAAAATTAATGGAAGACAATAAGATAATAACAACTATATCGAGATACAAATTATAATACGAGTAGTGAATTTTGTTTAATTCACTATAGATTTTTGAATAACCTAACATTAAAACAATGTTTAAAACTTATTTCTTCAAAAACAACCAATGTTAACATTTCCTATTATTTGAGTATTCATAATACCGAGAAAACAACCGGAAGTAGTTAAATTCTTTATTCGATAAATATAAATTCATTATTATATCTTCTATAGATTCAGAAATTTAAATGTTTGTAATTGACACATAAATGTCACTGTCAAAAATATTTGTATACCACTGACAAAAATATTTGTACATCATTATAAAAATAAAAAAAGTCAACAACGCAAAAGAATATACGTAAAAAAGAATATAAAAGGAATTTGCGAAAAAATGAATATAAAGAAAAAGAAAAAAATATCTGGCGAAAGTTTATGTGCTGGCCACATCAGATTATTTCTTTTGAAATTCGAATAAGTTCGTTCTACAGCATTATTAAATATGATTTTCTGTTCAAATTTCTGTACCTATATACAGTATGTTCAAAAAAATTCCTAACTCGGAGTAGGCTATGAACAGAGAAACGTGTGTCTGATCATTATTCAATTCAAAAGTTAAATTGTCAAAATTGATCTTGAAATGTAATTTTAAAGAGAAAAGACAATAAAGAAGGATACAGTATATTGACATTCGCCGTTTTGTAATTTGTTTCCATTTCTAAAACAAGATACAGGAAGAAAAGCTTTGATTTCTTTACAAAACATTTTTGACAATATCTTATGTCAAATTGACATTTAATTAATTGAAATACGTTTCTTTGTACATAGCCTACTCCGAGTTAGGATTTTTTTTGAACACACCGTATTCAGCACAGTAGCAGTTTAAAAATTTACTTTTTGAAGTGTCGCCAAATTACACTTCCTGTGACGTCAGAAAGACATTAGCGAATGACAAAACTGGAATGATGATGAAAAAAAAAACAAATGATTGCTTTAATGACAACTGTGTGACATAAGGTCTGACTTATAGTGCAGCGTGATTTTTGGTTATTTAGCGTAGTTCTTAGTTATTTATTATTATATTATAGCATTATATTTCATAGTTTAACGCCCAGTATTATAAAAGATGGATAATTAAAGCACTAGCAAAGTAAAATTAAAATTATCAATCTCTCTTATGCTCCAGTAGTGCAAAGATTAGCCGGTATAAGAAACCAGCTAAAAAATTAAATATATTCAATAATTCTTATTTAATTATAAAAATATTTATATTTACCTCAAAATGATCTTTACAACAAAGAAGTTTTGATTTTATGATTTTTATCTTTACTTGCGACAACCATTTCATTCTTTTTTCTTCGTTTTGAGGCACTACTAGAAATATTTTCCCTATTATCAGTTCTATTTGGGCACACTGCACAAAACACCATGTGTGATTATTTCCAAATACAAAAATCAGTAGTAGTTGTCAGCTGTCATGACTGACACTCGTTTAAATTCCGTCGGCGGCAAATATAAGCTACACCCTCATTGGTTAGGTCCTTTCGGACGTCATCAGGCGAAAGGGGAAGCGGAAATTCAAGCATTATAATTTCAAAGACAATTTTCTCATGAATAAAGAATACGAAAAAAAAATACATTTAATGTTATTATAAATAATAATAATAATAATTTTATTGTCCAAAAGACTGTACAAGCACAGTATAGAACATGTCAAAAGAAAGATGATAAAAGATAATAAATAATACAGTTAATAATTATTATAATATTCATGTAATGAATAAAAACTATGTTTCTGTAAAAACAATTTCAATTTATTTTTGAATGTTTTCAAGTTATCACATTGTTTAATTTCAGGAGGTAATTTGTTGAACACATGTAAACCCTGTACTTGAGGTGCTTTAGTAACGAGAGTACTTTTGGTTAATGGAACTCTGTAGTCAGTTTTGTTACGCGTGTTGTAATTGAGAGAAGAGTTTTTTGGAATGTTGCCTCTGTTACGAAATACAAAGATACAGATTTCATAAATATAGATGCAGATCAATGGAAGTAAATTAAATTTTTTGAAAAGTTGCCTACATGAGTGTGATTGTGAGACATTGGCTATACAACGTACTATCTTTTTTTGGAAGACGAACACATCATGAGCGGGAGGAGACAGACCCCAGAAACAAATTCCATACCTAATCCGAGAACTTATCTGCGCATGATATAGCATCACAAGTTGTGAGGTTGTGAGAGTACTTCTCAAGTACCAAATTTGGTAGTAGATCGACGCGAAAGCTTTGGTAAGACCCTCACAGTGAGAGTTCCATTTAAGATGTTCTTCAATAGAAAGACCTAAAAATTTACATTTATTGGTTCTACATAATCTATTATTGTCAATACAAACATTAATATCTAAATTCCTGTTGTTTTGAAAATTATGAAACCTAATATAATTTGTTTTAGTTTTGTTGAAGAAGAGCTCATTATCATTAAACCACGAAGATAAACTACTTAAATTGTTTATACATTTGTTTTGAAGCGTCTCAGAATCATTGTCAGAAATTATGATAGAGGTATCATCCGCAAACAGGGTAACAGAACAATCATTGCTAAGTGCATTCCTTATATCATTAATATAGAGCACAAAAAGCACAGGAGCTATGACACTTCCTTGCGGTACCCCGATAATAGTCTCTAGGAAACTCGAGTTGTAATTTCTACATATTCCATTTTCAGTATACATAATTGCTACATACTGTTTTCGGTTTTCCAGGAAATTTTTTATCCAGCTTAGGGAAACGCCTCGAATACCATAGTTCTCAAGTTTATTTAGTAGAGTTGCGTGATTTAAGCAGTCGAAGGCCTTTGTGAGGTCACAAAAAATTCCGACTGGGCATTCACCATTCTCAATGTATGACGTGACTTTTTCGTAAGCATGCTGGATTGCATCTGTTGTGGATTTCTGTGGTCTAAAACCGAATTGATTACTGTCCACAATATTATGTTTGTTTAAAAAAGGAATTAACCGAGCCATAAAGGCGTACTGAAAAACTTTAGAGAACACTGAAATTAATGCTACTGGTCAGTAGTTGTTGTAATCTTGCTTATTGCCTTTTTTGTAAATAGGGTTAATTTTACTAACTTTAATTTTATTTGGGAAACAACCTGATTCAAAACTTAGATTTATTATAAATGTTAAGGGTTTAGTGACGATGTCAACAACACATTTTACAAGAAAATCCGGCACATCGTCAAAACCAGAGGATCTTTTGTAATATTAAATATTAAAGAATATTTTATTCTCTATACAATTTGACTGCATTTTATACTTCATATTAAATGGATAGAGTTATAAAATTATAAAGAAATTTAATTTCATAAATTAGCCAGCTATGCTAGAAACAGCTACTATAATTCTGATTGAAAGATGTCAGCTTGGATGTCAGTGTCAAGTGCAACTGACATATTCGTAGTGTACTTGTGTTATAATTTTGCTTGAAATACAGAATCTTTTGCTCGAAAATTTCTGTATAGAATTTGTATAAAATACATACAACTGTTGAAAGCTAATGTACAAGAAATTTAGAATCTTTTGCAAGGAACTTTCTGTATGGATTTTGTAGAAAATATATATACCTGTCGAATTTTTTTTAATTACGACTAAAAAGATTAATCTTTGATCGTAGAAATAAATATTGTGTATACCTCTGGCTTAAAGGTTCTTTGCAGACCTGAACAATCGCTAGCCTCAGTCTATAAAAAGCTACTTTCAATTTCAACCCTTATGCTCCATTATTATTTCAAAGAAATCTAAACAGAATATTTCTGCCAACATAAATATATAATACTATTTTTCGCAAAATAACACAATTTAGTAAGTAACAAAACTTCATAAAACTACACAAAATTTATTCTTTTCGATGCTAATAAAATGCAAATACTTTCTATTAAGCACAAAAATGCCGCCATTCTCTTCTCTGTCACGTAAACAAGGATGCAGCATCAGCATGTGTAACATATATCTTGTCACTTTTTATCATATGTGAACTCATGTGCAAATGTGCATTCAACGCCGACATACAAGCACACAGCTATAGTTCTAGCTGTAGCAGCCAATTAGGTTGGAAAGCTTTTAGTGCAGTGGTGCCAACCTTATATAGATTGCAAGATCTCACTCACACTAACGTAGATTGGATCCATATGCAGAGAGTGAAGAATCTTGCTATGTATTTTATTCATGTGGATTGATATTAATGTTTCAATGATGCTGCTATATTTAAATTAGAAACAGATTTGCAAATGTGAATTGAGCAATGTACCTGCAGAAGTTTGTATGTTTTATTTTGAATTGAAAACTACAAGTTTATATTGTTTTTACCTTCCGTCACCTTTAGGTAAGGAAGGTATTGTCTTTGGTCAAAAAATTCGATAATGAGTTTTTAATCAATAAGCACGTTTTAGGGTCCCTAGAATACGAATTTACTATTTTTACGATGATATCTGTATGTGTGTGTGTGTGTGTGACAAAATTTTCGTCTGCGATAACTCTAATACTACAGTTACAAAAATTATAATTTTTTTGTATACTTCTTCGTTACATCCATATGAAGAGCTGATTAGATTTTGGTTACGATTGGTCAACCGGATGTACCATTATTTGAAGATTTTAACAGTTTTTCTTGAAAAAACTATGTTAAATATAATTTTTTCACATTTGATGTTATTATAAATATTAAAGAATATTTTATTCTCTATACGATTTGACTGCATTTTATACTTAATATTAAATGGATATAGAGTTAAAAAATCAAAAAGAAATTAAATTTCATAAAGTAGCCATAGCTATGGAAACAGCTACTATATTAAGAAAATTCTGATTGAAAGATGTCATTGTCAAGTGAAATTGACATAGTGTGTTTGTCTTATAATTTTACTGGAAATATAGGATCTTTTGCTTTCTGTATGGAATTTGTAAAAAATACATACAACTGCTTTAAGGTAATGTACAAGAAATAATAATAATAATAAATCTTTTATTTCTGCAGATACATTACACTGTATATAGAAAACGTCACAAAATAATAATTTTCTGTATGAAATTTGCATAAAATACATGCAACTGCCGGAAGGTAATGTACAAGAAATAGAATATTTAATTTAGCAAGGAACTTTCTGTATGAAATTTGTACAAAATACATAGAACTGACGGAAGGTAATGTGCTGGCCACATCAGATTTTTTTATATTACATTAAATATTTATGCAACTCGCGACATTTCCATGGTCTAAAAATTTATTTTAAATGAAATTATACAACGGTTACTTTAGAAATTTTGTAACTTAAGTTCAAATACTATGTTTTGATGTAAAAAGATCCCGAATTCTATTTTCGATTTTGCCGGAAGTGATAACATCGTTGATTTAATAATTGGAATGATTCATATATTTTTATGAAAGTAATTTAAATTAGCTTTACAGTGATGCCAAATGAACAAAGAAACGTATGTCAATTTAAAAATATTTAATTAAATGTCAGTCTAACATGAGATATTGTCAAAAATATTATCTAAAGAAATCACAGTTTTCTTCTTGAATCTTACTTTGGAAATGGAAACAAATTAGAAAACGGTGAATGTCAATATTCTGTATCCTTTATTTTGTTTTTCTCCTTAAAATTACATTTCAAGATCAATTTTAAGATCTTGACTTTTAAATTAAATAATAATAATAATAATCTTTGAAATAAAAAATAAAATAATGCATACCTACATATTTTTATTTATTCTTTATTCAGAACCGCGAAAAAAAAATTTGTACTCAACATGAGCTGAAAGTGTATTTGGGCTCATAAGATTCCACCCAGTAAAGTATCACTTTGAGGTCTTGTTACCTAAATCACTTTTTTCTTAATTCTTAGGCAATTACAATAATCATAAACAAAAGATACATAGGTAAACGTCAAAATATTATATTAAACAATGAAGATACTCACACAAGTGTTATGGTAAACTAATAATGCATTAAACTTTCATAATTTTGAAAAATGAATTAAGTTAATATTTATGAAAATGCAAATATTTGGTTTATATTACTTTCTTTTTTCACCAAAAAGTGGCATTTAATTTCGCCCAATTGTAATTTAAACTAAAAATACCAAAGTAAATAGCCATTTGTCCCTACTTTTACGATCACTGTATAAAGGCCTGTGTTACTAATTTCATTTACATGTTACCAATTTAAAATCTTGATGTTTAATAAGCTTAAAAATTATAAGGTTATAAAATATTACCTAATTCTACTCATTTTTGATAAGTTATTTTAAATAATTATAAATAAATTAATATATTAGTGGTAAAAATTTAATTTACTGACAGGATAATTTCTCCGTTATATTTTATTAGTTTTTAGTATTGGTAGAAATGGCTGAAAGTAAGTTCATAAATTCGACCAACCTGACATCTGTAGTCATACAAGTTCAATGTTTTGATCAAAAAATGTGATCACGAATAGTGATGCACGACGACGTGAGAGTATTCTCGTATCTCGTCTCGTCTCGTTGCATTATGCGAGACGAGAACGAGAACGAGATTGCAGTTTAAAATTCTAGGCGAGATCGATATAACAACTGCGAGAAGCGAGAAATCTCGCGAGATTCATAAATTCAATTAAAAATGCACAAGGAGTGGAGTCAACGCTAATTCTCGTGCATAGAACACGCGCATGTGAAAATAATATGAATTCACTATATTTTTTGAGTCTATCTAGAGTCGATTGGTGTCGGTCCCATAACGAGGAAATGCAAAATAAAGACAAATTCGGTTTTGCATCCAGAACTAGTTTTCTCCAATAATTAATCCCAGTTAAAACCACGGTTAATAAAATTGTTACCGCCTCTGTAAAGAAAGGAGATATATAAGCGTCGTTGGGAGCCAACACGGAGAGAAGCGGAATGATTGGTTGCCGGCGGGTTACCAGTGTAGCGGTTTTTTATGACTAAATCTTACTTAAATAGTAGCATATATTTAATGATAAAGTGTAGGTACTTTTAGATACAAAATATAATATTTTAATGTTTAATTTGTTTTACTTATGACAGAATGTATTAATAGGTGTTTGCGAATTGAAATAGTTTAGAGATCATAATTTGGTGATAAATTGGATATTTCAGAGGTAAATTAAATTAGTTACTAACTTATCACATTTTCTGGTCACCGTAAATGAATAAACATCATGTTCGTATTGAAATAATTTGATAACCAGAATACAAGACGGTGCGATTGGTGCGAACTTGTCTCTTGTAGTTAAACTGTTACGTAAATACGTAGTGCGCAGGCGCTTATTTTTATAGCGAGACTCACGCGAGACTCTCGTGCGAGAACGAGACGAGAACCAAAAAAAAATGTGAGAGAACGAGAGCGAGATCGATATTTTATATTTCTCGTCTTGTCTCGCCTCGCGTGCATCTCTAATCACGAAAGACACAGGCCTTTAATGGGGTTACGTGGCTGACTGCATTATGTAACCAACTATTGTTCTGATCGCCTAGGTTCAAACGCCAAACTTAAAAATTATTTGTTTTGCGCTTTGAAAATAATTAAAATTAAATGTGTATATTATACTCGAAATAATACGCTATTGTAACATGGGACGCCCGCCGTCGCCGCCACTGTATGCGAGTGTGTATTTATAGCGGTGACGTAATCGCGCTAGTAGCCGGCCGATGTAAACAGACTGGTCGCGACGTGTTTAATTACTTCCGGTCGCCTGAACCTTTTGTGTTCATTGTTATTACGTGTTCGAATATTCTAGACTGTTCTAGAAAATAGTGGCAGCTGTATATAAGGGACGTAGCTATGCTCGACAGTTAGTCAGTTACATTCAGACAAATAGAGATGTTCATATAGAGTGTTAGTGAGTTTAAGAAGCACAGCAGTATCGTAATGAGCGTATGCAGTTGGTGTCGAGTAGGTACTCGGGAAATTACTGGTATATTGGGATAGCTGTGGATGTAAATACTCGGTAGTGTTGAAGAGTATTGGGAAGCTAGGTATATGGGGACAATAACGGCAAGTGGAAGCTAAATCTCGGCATTGGTGTTGAAGAATTGTGGCACACGGAAAGTCGGTGATACTGAGGCTGTGGAAGAGAGAGAGTTACATAAATAGACAGACAGTGAGGTGAAAGGTGTGACTTCTGACCGAGCAGTTGAATATACAGACGCTGTTGAGTCAGTTGAGTATATAGACGCTGTGGAGGTCGGTAGGCGGACAGTTGAACATGATATAAGTATATAGTGATATAAATATAGTGATATAAATATCGCGTAAACAGTCTACAAGAATCTGCAACAAACCGGCAGTCTAAGATTGGAACGCGTAGTGAAATAAATAATATCGTGGAAATAAATAGTAGTGTTAATTGGTTAAATAAATAGTGTTAGTGTTAGTATTATCTAGTTAATAATAGTTTTAGTCTTAATTAGTTTTTAATAATTGTTTAATATAATTAATAGTAACTTTCTTTATAGTTTAATAAATACTTAATTTTAATTAATAATGTCTAATATTTACACTTCACCCAGATAAATAAAAACGTTAGACTATTTTAAAAATGTAATAAGTTTCCTTTTCCTAAACTAACTTTTTTATTGTTTTTGTTAAGTGAGAAACTCATTTACAAATCATCTGTCTGTTATCCTTGAATCTGCTCCCATTCACGCACCCCATACTAAGTCTAATTATAACCTGAAACCGACATTCCATACCCCATAGTAAGACTAACACAACACTACCTTCAGACACAGTCGCGACGGTTAATTCCAAAGTTAATTTTAACTCTCGGTCATGGCTCTCCACAAAAAGACGAACACGCATGGCAAACATATGCTTGGCATTAATTTACGGTCAAAACGGGAAGGGGTGAAACGAAGAGGATATGGAAGAGGTGGGAATAGAAAGGGATGAATTAAAGTAAACAATGCATTGTTATTGTAATTTGCTATGAAATGGTTATTAATTTCAGAACAAAGGGAAAATAAATATAAATATTATTTTAGGGGAGAGGTATATAATCATAAAATAATAAGGATATAAATTATTATGCTTTATACGTATTTGTATTATGAAAATGGCGGTGCTATTAAGAAACATTTTAATAACTGCACCGTTTTGATTATGGTAATTTAGTTCACATATAAATCTACATAAATAGTTCATATTTATGTTCTTAGGAAAAGTTACTCCTGTACTAAAATATGAAGGAAACATTCAAATAAATTGTTCGTATACTAGAAATTCAACACACGACAAATTCCGATAGTAACCTGCATCCACATTTTCCAATTTTATTTGTTTCTAAAATTACATGAACTTAAAACTACTTACTTAAAAATATATATCACATGTCACAAAAGTTTCTAGTTTTACAGAAATAATTTCAAATGAAGCCTAGTGCTTCATCAAGACAAGAAATCTTGTCTTGATGATCATTTCTTGCCTTCGCTTGATTTTCAAGACAAAACAATAAAAATGTCTTGTCTTGCTCATTTCTTGGCGACGTAATTCTTGTCTTGTTTCAAGAATTCTTGATATTTCTTGTTTCTTGATATTTTAGGGGAATCCCCTTTTTCTATCGCTTTATCCAATCCGAACGCTCAAATGTAGCGTTGGCGTCTCCGCCTGCCCTTGTCCCTTTTAATTAAATAATCAAATAATGTTACTTTGATGTTGTTTGCGCCTGCATTGTATTACTAGTTGTTAGTCATTGGTTATTTTTTTGTGTTATTTCGAGATTCCGTTCTTTTTATTTAAAACAATGAGTGTTCAAAGAAAAATAAATCTGATTCGGAATTGTTTTTATCCCAAAATAGTATTTATCTGTCTCAAATATAATAAAATTATTTTTTGTGCAACCGGACGCGAAATAAGCATTTCGCAGCCGCAATACACAGGCCGCGAAATTGGATTTCGCGACCGTTGTCATGGTAGCGGCCGCGAAATTAGGTAAACAATCACTTTGACACTTGAGAATTGCATGGTTTTGTTTATCGAATGTTAATCCCATAGCCACCTTGAAAGCTAACTTTCTATTTACATTGAAACTGTTTAAAATGAATAAAATTTGTAATTACATATTTTTTACGGTTGCACAAAAAATATTGTGTACAACTTGTCCGCGAAATCCTTTAGCGCCCTAGAGATTGTCTTGCCTCGGCCGCAAGCGGCCTCGGCGACAATTTTTCTCTCGGTACGCTAAAGAGTGATTTCGCGGCCTTGATATACAAATAACTATTTCTTTCTAAATAATGCCTTTCTGAAAGATTTATGTTCCTCACTTATGTTTTTGCAAAATGCAAAAACATAGACTTAATTTATAAACCAAGGAATAATAATTTGATTTAAATGTCAACGCCACTGGGTAAATATTAGCACAGAGGGCATTCTAGTAGATAATTAAGTATCTGTAATTCTACGACATATGTCATTATTATTTATAGTGTGTTAGAAAGTAATACCACTATTTACGTAAATCTGTCACACCACATAAATTAAATAGACATAGATCAAATAATCTTTCTCTTTCTAATACAAATTGTTGCTAAGCTACTGCTATAAAGTGATGTGTATTCTTTCTTCGAACAAAAGACCTTGAATAGTCATCTTTCGTGAATAATAGTGTACTGACTGTGTTTGAAAACATGAGTGGTAAAAAGTTACCGTGTTCGAAAATTGTACAATATCTACCAGATCCAGCTACAGGATTCATGAAGAATCTAATCTCAAAAAAAGGTAGTGGTGCAAAACGAAGCGCGCGCATTAAAAATTTGTTAACTATATCTAATTTCTAACCTGTTTCAAATTTTCAAATTTTTTATAGGTTATGAATCTACCCTGTTTATCACTTGCGTTCTTAAAATCGATTCCGGTAGCTATAACCTGGTAAACAGCTATTTACCGGTAACAGTTCACCGGTAGAATTTTCATAAATGCCTCTTATAACTGACGCAGGCACCGGACAGCTAAATGAATGTGCCAAAACACTGTCATAGTTCCAGGAAGCAAACTGTAGAGGCGCGACAGTGCTAAAATTTTAAGAAAATGGATTAATTTACCTTTGAGTTCAAAACATTTTGCATTATTTTGAATTGTAAAGTCACATAAGTCATCACACATGTCATTGAACGTACGCTTTAACATCTTTAATTATTTAGTAATCCAATTTGTAATAGCTTATAGATTTAGTTATAGTGCCAGTAGTGATTTATTTCGTGATTTCTCCAGTTTTATAGTGTATTAACAGTGTTTATTTTTTGACGTAATACGGAATTGAAATTCAATAAGCTGATGAACATTCGTTGTGCTGTTTGATATAAAGTGCAGTGCAAAGAAGCAAATAGACGTTTACTTTTATATTTAATGATGAAATGTCGTACCATTTCCAATATCGTTTTATCTTATATATAAACAAAAATTAAAATAGAAGTGTATGTCTATCTGACAAGTCATTTTAAATTTATTTAGAAATGAATTTATAGTTATTGTATTGTGATTACTTAAAATATATGTATGTACTTATAATCAATCTTCTTATTGTCTTTTATTTTAAAAATTCAAAATTTCAATTTATCTGCACATGATATGTCTCCTATGTCACAAACTACCAAGCCGACCAAGCCATCACAGTGTGCGTTAGTTCATGGAAGCAATCTGTAGATGTCACTATTTTGTATTTCGAAAATTACATTAGCTGTCCTATCTGTAGTTGAGGTGATCCGTGAACTGACGGTAGGTAATGTACTGGCCACATCAGATTTTTTAGTTTATTTATAAAACTATAGAAACAGTTTATAATATAAAAGTGTTTGAAGTTTGATGTTACCTATTATATTTTTATAAAATAAAAACTAAATACAATAATTTTACATCAGCAATGAGTAATGACAATTAAAATGATAAATCTGTAATTGACCCTTAGACTTTACAAATAAAAGTATACCTCTGTAAACTCGAAATAGAAAAAACTAGTTCATAAACAAATTGTATAGAATTTCAAAGTTTTAATTGCAGCACAATCGTTTTTATTATGAAATTTTCATACAATCAACAAATCTATTGTTAATTGAATAACCAGAGGCACCAGTCTTTATTTTGAATTATTATTTTTTGGCAATGTGCATTTTTATATTTTGTTTTACATACGAACAATTTGCATGTGTTTTTATCACATTCCGTTTTTTATCAGTTTGGCGCCGTGACAATGAGAAATAAATCCACATTCATTTTAATGTTTATGTTGTTTATAATTTGTTCAGATTTAAATTTTGCTATTTTAAATTCATTCTTTAATTAAGTCATCTGAAAACTAGTTATACACGATTAGTTATTATTTTGTGATAATATATTAGAACGAGTTTTATAAGAAATATTTTTTCGCACGCGTCAAAATTTAGAAAACGAATCCTGACGAGTTTACAAAATGACAAGTGAAAAAGAAGTCTTATAAAATTAGTCCTTTATACATTTTTTTTATATTTTGTGGTCCCGTGGCCGCGTGCCTGAGTGTCAGGTCGAAAATCTGGAGAACCGGGTTCGATCCCGACCGACGCCAAATATTTCGAATTTTAAATGGCACAAAATGCACCCCTGTGGTGCACTGTCCACGCCATCAATGATCAAATATATCATCATTACCGATATCTGTGTACAAAGCAGTATGGTACACCCAGCAATGGGTAATAAAGCCGTGATGATATATTTATTTTATTTTATTTATTTTATATAGGTATTAAATTTATTTATTTTTTAAATGATTTTTAAAACGTGTTGATTTAGGAAAATTTGTATGGGTAATTAATGTTATAGTTGGTAACACTGGATTGACATTTATTTAATTATTTGAAAATTCATGTCAATTCTGATTTATAAACATAAGTAAATGTCATCTAGTTACCGACTTTCTAAAACTAAAAATTGCATATCGAAATTATGGCTTTTTCGATACGCAATTAGGTTTCGTATTATCTTCAGTATGATCGAAAAATATAAAAAATCAGGTGTGGCCAACACAATACCTCCCGCCATTTAGAGCGCGAGTCACAAAAAAGATTAAGTTAATCCTTATTTTTGGATTAGCGAATTTTACTCGAATTTTGACAGTTTATTTCTTAAAATATAGTCTAATCTAATCCAAGTAACTACCTTTTTTAAACTCCTCAACAGGATTAAATCCCAATTACAGAGTGGGTTCACATTCACACACATCCATGCCTTAGTGGGATTCGAACTGAGAGCCCCGGATGGCCCTCATGACATGAGGCGTTGCTCTAACCATTTAGCCACCGGAGCTATAATAAAATGAAGATTAAATTTTAAATACCGGGATAGAATAGAATAAACTAATCGTTTTATTAATCTAAATACATACCTACATATTTACTTATGCTGGAAACTGTATTAAATTCCTTTTCTATTGTTCTATTTACTTTTTTCTTTTTAAAATGTTCCTAATATCATTTTGAAATGATTAGTTCTTTAACAATGACATTTATCTGTCAGTTACATACATTTGAATAACTGCGTTTTGTTTGTTTAAAGCGTAGCTCTGGGATTTAAATTATAGATAATTTTATAAATTTATCCATAAAATATATAGAAAAAGTATTAATCCAAATCTATAGAAAATTTAATAATGTTTAATATTTATAATAACATTAAGCTCAAGAAAATAACATGTAAAAGTATTTTTCGAAGAAAAACTATTTTGAGCTTCTAGTAAATCCGATTTTCACCAAAATCTAATGGGCTCTTTCCATTACAGAAAAAGTTCGAAATACAAGCTTTCAAAATTTTCTGAATGATAGTAGGTATTTGAGTTAGAGTGGAGGATACACACATACATCATCATGAAAATGTTAAAATTGGATTCTAGGCAGGGACCCGAACCGTAACGAAACCGTAACCGAAAACCGCACCGATATTTGACTTTTAATGAAACCGTAACCGAAAACCGAAACCTGTATTTTATTTCTTCAAATATGGAAGCCGAAAACCGATACGAAAAATAAATTCGTTCTGTAACCGAAAACATAACCGAACCGAAATAATATCGGTACTAAAACCGCAAATTTAAAAATAGGCATTTTTTATTAACCCACATGTTTTCGTAAAAATACTTTGCATACCTTCGAGTTCATAAAAAGTAGTTATTAAAAAAAATTAATGCATTTTACTCCATTTTGCAATTATAATAAAAAAAATTACTCATTTGTTGACATTTTTCGCTCACCCATTTAGTTTACGTATTACTATTGGAATAGAATTATTATTATAACTTAAGATTAAAATATCATTAATTTACGAAACGTATTTAATTTTTGTTCCAAAAATAAACTTATGAACTTAAATATGAAAACTTTAATTTATAGTTACTTTTTGAACCACAATTTTTATTTTTAAATCACACCTTAAAATAATTACTTACAGATTCTTTTCGAATTTTGAATTCCAAACAAGCCGAACATATCTATTAGTACTAGCTGTTAGTAAAACGTGAAATTAATATGTTATTACATTACGAAATAGGTACTAAATGTATATCATGTTGCAAAAAATGAAAAATGAGCTAATTTTTCATTTAAACCGAAACCGAAAAGAACCGAAACCGTACCGAAAATGAAATTTATTTGTTTTTTTAACCGAAACGAAAACCAATATAATATTTTCTAAAAAAAACCGTAACCGATAATTGAAACCGAATTTTTATTAATGTAGAAACCGTTAACCGTAACCGAAACCCAAATCTTTTCGGTTCGAGTCCCTGATTCTAGGGACCTTAAAACGTGTTCATTTACCAAAACCTCGATATGCGATTTTTAGCACGATCCCTATACCTCCCTTACCAAGGGTAGCGGGAGGTAAAAATCATATCTTACTTAATACAACGAATTTTCAAGTCCGATTTTCATTCATGATCATATCTTTGAAGAAAGATTCATAAAAAAAATGTTTTTTGGGCCTATTCAATGTAAAAGCAAGCAGTGACAGTTATGTGCCGCCTTGTCAGAATTACGATATTTATAGTTTTATTGCCGGGCCCGATTTTTCTGACTATATTTCTAATTTATTCTCTATGAGAACAGCAACATCCACCTTGATTTGCTTTGAATTTGCAAATGGGAACAAACAGACACGCACGAGTTTCACTACCATTGATGAATATTTCAATTGTTTGTAAACAGCATGCTGAGACTGATGCATAATTTATACATCAGAAGCGCTGGTGTATCTTCCCCATTGCACGGGTCTTAAGTGGTAGGTGTCGTGGTTGTCGTTTGTCTTACATCGGCTATTTATAACACTGGCAGGAAGTCATTATGATAGGAGAGTGTCTTTAGGCGGGAAATATGAATAGATAGATAGGATTTATTTTTAAAGAAGTATAAAGATTAACGGGGTCTCGTGGACGCGTGCCTGAGTGTCTGGTCGCGAATCTGGGGAACCCGGTTCGATCCCGTCCGACGCCAAATATTTCGAATTTTAAATGGCACATAATTGACCCCTGTGGTGCACTCTCCACGCCATTAATGAGTGCCCGTGAGGTGACGCCTGGTAAACGCCCTCACGGTACAAATATGTCATCATCATTACCGATATATGCGTACAAAGCAGATTGGCACACCCAGCAATGGGTAATATGCCGTGATGATATATTTATTTTATATTTATAAAGATTAAAAGAGGAGAATATTTTATTTGTATTTTTTGATGAAATAAAAAAATCTGATGTGGACACCACACGACTTCCTTGTACGCAAGACCAATATGAAGATGAAGTATAGATCCAATTATAAAATTGCACGTGTTTGACGTAATTTGACATTAACATCTATTTTTTTATTTTTTTGTTATTTTTTGTCCTAATCCATAGCAAGTTTCATTACAAAAACTTACAAAAATTTACATATCTCGCTTATACGAAGGGCTAATTTAATAATACTTGATGTACTAGACGCAGAATTTAATTCTCAAAAATTCTAATTTGAAGCATTTATTTCTAAAATCAGAATGAAACCATTTTATTCAAGAAAAACTGTTAACAACTTCAGGTAATATATCACTTCCGGTTAGCCTGTTTTTACCAAAATCTGCTATGTTACTCTAATTGATATAAAAGTCTTATATTCCAAATTTGAAACGTTTTGGATTATATTTTAACATAGTTATTCATTAAAATCTGTTATAGGCTTCAAATAAAGTACCATTTCTGGAAATTATGTAATGACCAAAAAGGGAGGTGCACAACTAGATGTTATAGAAGTCCTAAATACAAAATTTCAACTTTATACGGCTTACCGTTTTTGAGTTATGCGAGATACGTACGTACAGACGTCACGACGAAATTAGAATGGATTCAGGGATGGTCAAAATGGATATTTCCGTTGAAATCTCAAAACCGAAATTTTTCGCGATTACAATACTTCCTTTACTTCGTACAAGGAAGTAAAAATGATGTAATTATCCGCTTAACGAATCGTTATTATAACGAAATCGTTATTATGAAATTCGTTATGTATACTTAACGACAATCGTTATCCTTACATCCGTATTCTGTAAAACATTTTTAAAAATAATAACCTTGACAGCAAGTCATGCAACAACTTTAGTTCCTAAAATAAAATTACTTGTAATTTAAACGAAAGTATATAGGGCGCGAGCAGACACGTGACTCGAGCAACCTTGACTTGCTTGGGATCAGCTGATTTGTATGCGCAGTCATTTTGACAAGAACATTGTCAATTTGACAAGACCAATGTTTTGACTTATTTTGATTTTGAATTGTTAAAATGTTAATATTTTACAATTTTTAAGCAGGAAAACACATGTAATTAAAATTAATAACACTTTAGCAGTTAAAAATCAAAATAAGTTAAAACATTGGTCTTGTCAACATGACATTGTTCTTGTCAACACATGCGCCTACTCGCATACAAATCAGCTGATTCTAAGCACGTCAAGGTCCCTCAAGTCACGTGTCTGCTCGCGCCCAATAGAATAATTCAATATCTCTCACAAAACTTCTAGGTTAGATTACGTCTGACGGGAGTCAGCTGACAGACACTTTCTTCTTCTTGTTGTGGGCTACGCTAAAGCTACTACTACCATCTGTAGACAAATTAACAAGAGAAAACCGTTTTTCCTAGCGCGTTGCTCCCCAAATTATTTTAGAAAAAAATTCTTCAAATAAAAGTTGTAGAACATAAAAATTTGCATTTGAATCAATAAGCAAAATCCATTTTTCATGCTTTGTAACAGCAGAATTTAGGTATGAAAATGTCGAAAATCTGCTCAAAAGTAGTGATAGCCATGGAATTAACAAAAAGCTTAACAAACAAACGTGAGTTTATCTGTCATAAAATTTTATTTACTTTTTTTATTTAATAAAATTATCACAACCTAAAATTCTTAGGCAGAATAATAATTTAATTCTTCTATATCTATACTGTTCAAATACTCATATTTCCTGACAAAAAATCAAAATATTTAACATTTAAATCATCATATTTACTTGTCTTTTTTGTTTTAATTCCATAGCTAGCACTATTAAACTGAAATTTTCAAAGTTTTCATATTCAATTTCAGGAGTTACTAAACATATGAAATTAATTATGTTTACTGATTTAGATGCAAAATTTTATATTCTAAAACTTTTATTAGAAGATTTTGTTCTAAAATAATTTGGGGAGCAACGCGCTAGGAAAAACGGTTTCCCCATGTTAAATGCCTATGTAACGGATTTCGAGCGCCACCCGATATATATATATATATATATATATATATATATATATATATATATATATATATATATATATATATACATATATATATATATATATATATATATATATATATATATATAACGCGTGTTTAAGATCACTATTCAACATAATATCAATTTTGACACAAATAAAAATACTGAATCAGTGACAAAACGTTTATGTAACAAATTATTTTTTCCAAACGTTAAAAAACAACATTATCGTTAACTTTTTTCGTTATGTAGAATTGAATTATTGTTTACCACTTTAATCGTTATAATAACGATATAACAATACATAATGTCATAACAAACGTTTATAGAATAAGCCTACTTCACGATTTTCGTTATTATTCAAACGATATAACGTTTTAACGATTCATTATAATATAACGATGCTTACAAAATAGCCCTGTTTTATTAGTTTTTCTACTTCAGTCTATTAAAATGATAAAATGTGTCTTAAACGTAATGGTTTCCATGGCGCTAAACAACATCTTAATCTGAACTTCATAAGCTGTGGCTTGGGACGTATTGGACACAGCGTGAAGCTAGCAACCGTTAACTTATGATTGATTAACTGCTGTAACATACAGCTGTCATTATGTAAAAATAAATAACCTAAAAAGGGTATATAATTTTTTTACCCTTTTTAATACCCTGTATATTATACATTAATTCGCACCCTGTACAATAAAAAAGGCCACTGAAAACAAAAAATAACATTCACACTGCTCATATTCTTTATTTTTAAACAACATATGTATATGTATTTTAACATGTATATTTTTACTTTTAAAGCGCTACACAATATTTTTTCATTTCTGAAATATTTAATTTTAAAGTTTAGTCGATACAAAGTAAAAACTGATAAAAATACAAATCAGATAACTTCAACATTGAATTTTACAGAAAAAGTTATATAAACGTAAAAATCTTGAATTCCCTAAATATAGCTGAATTAACTTTTTCATATTGAAAAGTCTGTTTCGTTTATTGCAATTTTTAAAATTGAAAAATTCAAAAAACTTTATATGTACGTAGATACGAGTTTATTTAAATTTTCGTATTGATGTACATTGCTACCTACACCTATTTCTTGTTTACTTCATCTAGAGAGATTGAAAATTGGTATTTAAATTAGTTTTCCGTTGAACGTTTTTCAGTTAACCTATTAATGAATGATTTTGATTTTCTTTTAATATACTATTTTATTTACTATACCCTAAATATTTGTTGAAGAATACAAGGTACACCCATATATGCTATAATACGCTCATTAATCTCGATAATAACCCCTCAATACCAACCGAAACAAAAAATAAATTTAACTGGGTAACCAACTTAAAATTATAACTAGAGAAAGCTAATTTCTCTTGGATCTGGGTAAAACAGAATCCGATAATTCTCAAAGAAAAAATTGAAAATATTATAACTGCATTTAGCGGGAGGTAAAAATTATAAAGAAATTAAATATCATAAAGCAGCTAGCTATGCTATAACCATGGAAACCGCTACTATATTAAGAAAATGCTGATTGACAGATGTCAGTGTCAAATGCAATTGACATGTTTGACATCTTTTAGATACATGAAACTTTCTTTATGGAATTTGTACAAAATATATCGAAGTGATAGAAGGTAATGTGCTGGCCACATCAATTTTTTTTAATTATTTTGGTCAGTACTATAATGCCCTTAAAGTTTTCATCCATAGTTGAAAAATAACCTGTATATAGATATTTTCCCACATTCATACACGGTACAATTTTTACCTCTCGCTAAGAGAGGTATTGTATTCATGCTAAAAATCGCATATCCAGATTTTAATGAATAAGCACGTTTTAAGGTCCCTAGTATCCGATTATAACATTTTTACGATGATGTCCGTATGTGTGTGTGTGTGTGTGTGTGTGTGGGGGGGGATGTGTGTGTGTGTGTGTGGATGTTGGATTCACTATATCTCAAATACTATGAGACTTAAGACATTTTTAACCACGGATTCCTCAATCTAACAATAATGGGAAGAGTCCAGTCAGTTTTGGTAACAATTGGACAACCGGAAGTAGTAGTTACAAGAAAAAAATCGTCTAAATATTATTTATCGAAAATTTATGTAAATACTTATATTAAAGAACGTTAAATTCTTTATTCGATAAATATAAATTCATTATTATATCTTCTATAGATTTAGAGATAAAGAAAGGCATATAAAATAATTTGATGTAAAAAATCTCAGATCAAACTACTACAAGGCAAGAAATTCAAATGTTTGTAATTGACATATAAATGTCACTGTCAAAAATATTTGTATGCCTCTGTCAAAAATATTTGTATATTATTATGAAGATTATGAAAATAAAAAAAAGTCAACAACGCAAAAGATATACGTAAAAAAGAATATAAAAGGAATTTGCGAAAAAATGACGAATATAAAGAAAAAGAAAAGGAAAGTAGAAAAAGAAAATTTCAGGATATTGAATATAAAGAAAATGTAAGTATTGTACACAATTTATTTTAAAATATCCCATAGATTTTGCAAATATATGTGAGAATTATTTTGTAGTGAGACATGAATATATGTATTTGTATTAAAAATATTTTTAGTTTTATGCGTACAACCAGGTAAAATATCTGGCGAGAGGTTATGTGTTGGCCACATCAGATTTTTTTTATTGTGATTACTAAAATCAAAT
Organism: Harpalus rubripes; assembly: GCA_963082715.1. Classification (NCBI taxonomy): domain Eukaryota; kingdom Metazoa; phylum Arthropoda; class Insecta; order Coleoptera; family Carabidae; genus Harpalus; species Harpalus rubripes. Next base: position 10,652,282 of record OY720450.1, read on the forward strand.
ATGACAATAAACTTTACAGCTGATACTAAATTTTACTTAGTATTTTTTTATCAATACCGAAAATTATGAAAGAAACACAACTAGAATGTAATTTAAACGTCAACATTCATTGTCTATAGACAAAGATACATCCATTTCTTAACCCTTGCCTGATTAAAATAATTTTATAACTTAGGTATCCAAAATAGGATCAACTGTGACCCATTTTTTGCGTTATTTTGTTATTAATTAGACAATATTTCACTTTTATTATTAAACTTCCTTTATAAATAATTATGCAAATTTATATTTGTTTAAACTTAAACTTAATATTAAAAGAAAACATACGTAACTATAAAATATAACATATAATTCTTTTTAATTTAAATTAACATTATCTTAAATAATTCGAGAAATAATTAATGTAATATATGTAAACAAAATATTTCAAAATTTACTCTCAATCTCCATCCTTGAGCAATATAAACAAATTATTTCTTTTATTTCTTTATTTTACTATGGTTATTATATAGTAACATCGAATACCAAAATCGGGTCATCGTAGACCCAAATAAAAAAAATCTGGTGTGGCCAACACAATACCTCCCGCCATTTACAGCCCGAGTCACTAAAAAGATTAAGTTAAACCTTATTTTTGGATTAGCGAATTTTACTCTAATTTTGACAGTTTATTTCTCAAAATATAGTCTAATCCAAGTAACTACCTTTTTTTTAAACCCCTCAACAGGATTAAATCCCAATTACAGAGTGGGTTCACATTCACACACATCCATGCCTTAGTGGGATTCGAACCCAGAGCTCCGAGGGCACTCATGACATGAAGCGTTGCTCTAACCATTGCACCACCGGAGCTATAATAAAATAAAGATTAAATTTTAAATACCGGGACAGAATAGAATTCACTAATCCAAAAATGAGGATTAGCTTAAACATTTTTTGAATCGTTAATTTTTATTAATCTAAATACATACCTACATTATTTATTTTTGCTGGAAACTGTATTGAATTCCTTTTCTATTGTTCTATTTACTTTTTCTTTTTAAAACATTACTAATATAATTTGGAATGATTAGTTCTTTGATAGTGACATTTATCTGTCAGTTACATACATTTGAATAACTGCGTTTTGTTTCTTTAAAGCGTAGGCTCTGGGATTTAAATTATAGATAATTTTATAATTTTATCCATAAAATATATAGAAAAAGTATTAATGCAAATCTATAGAAAATTTAATAATCTTTAATTTTTATAATAACAGTAATCTTGAAACAATACCATTTTAAGGTATTTTTCGACGAATAACTATTTTGAGCTTCTAGTAAAGTGTCATTTCCGGTTATCCGATTTTCGCCAAAATCTAATGGGCTCTTTCCATTACAGAAAAAGTTCGAAATACAAAGTTTCAAAATTTTTTGAATGATAGTATTTGAGTTAGAGTGGAGGATCCACACACACATACACACATACATACACACAGACATCATAGTGAAAATGTTAAAATTGGATTCTGGGGACCTTAAAACGTGGTCATTTACCAAAATCTCAATATGCGATTTTTAGCACGACCCCCATACCTACAAAGGGTAGCGGGAGGTAAAAATGTTAAATAACTCAATACTTTTAAACTTCTATAAACGAAAATTATATATAACAAAATATTAATATATTTTAGGAGAATTCTCAAAACGAATTGTTGGTAATATTTCCATTATGAGAGTTATTAACAAAAAACTGGAAATTGGGTCAATTGTGACCCGATTTTGGTCAGGCAAGGGTTAAAATGTACCCTTAGTCTAAGAGCAAATAAAGAAATTTATTTTGATACGCATGCAGTACGAAAGAACGTCAACTATCAAATTCTCCAAGTGTTCATTACTGAGAAACTGAAAAATATCATGAACGTGTCTATCGCATCGGCAAATTCTGCCCGTCTGTATTTTAATGATCCTGCAGATTTAGCTTCGGATAAAAATTCCTGATAGTTGACAAGAATGGAGGATAAATCCTCCTGCACTAACACTGCGACACGTCAAACTGCCTCATTAGTTTTTCTAAAGAATATTCTCTCATCTCTCCTCACAACCAAAAACTTTTTATTTTATTTCTCAATAAATCAATCATTGTTGTTTGTCTAGTATCTAGTATGTTCATCGCCACTAGAACTATCTCGAGCACAAGCTTGTTATTATAAGGATAAAAGGGTTAGAAAGAATAGAAGGATTTTACAGGGATAATATTAATATTTATGAAGATACTACAAATGCTGCATTGTGTGCGATATATAAATCAGTTAGATAAAATTGATGTTATTTCTATACAATATGGTCCTCCTTTTTGTACCGTTACACCAACTCGTTTATTATATAAGGTGAGCCAAAAAAGTACCAAATGTCAAATCTTTATTTTGGAAAAAAAAGATCACGAATGGTATTCGACATGACAATTTCTCGAAATATGTATTTATTCAATTATTTTTTTTTACCTTCCGTCATCTTTAGGTAAGGAAGGTATTGTCTTTGGTCAAAAAAATCGGTGGTGAGATTTTGATGAATAAGCACGTTTTATAATCCTTAGAAAACGATTTTATATTTCTACGATGATGTCTGTATGTATGTATGTGTGTGTGTTTGTGTGTGTATGTATGCGTGTGTATGTATGCGTGTGTATATATGCGCGCGCGCGCGCGCGTGTGTGTGTGTGTGTGTGTGTGTGTGTGTGTGTGTGTGTGTGTGTGTGTGTGTGCGACAAAATTTTCTAATGCGATAACTCTACTCTAATACTACAATTCCAAAAATTATAATTCTTTCGTATTCCTCTTCGTTACATCCATATGAAGAGCTGATTAGATTTTGGTTATAATTGGTCAACCGGAAGTACCCTCATTTGAAGATTTTAACAGTTTTTCTTGAAAAAACGATGTTAAATATCATTTTTTCACATTTAATGTTATTATAAATATTGAAGAACATTTTATTCTCTATACGATTTAAATGCATTTTATACTTCATATTAAATGGATATAGAGTTAAAAACTAATGAAGAAATTAAATATTATATATTAGCCAGCTATGCTATAACAGAGTCTATATTAAGAAAATTCTGACTGAAAGGTGTACAAGAAATAGAATCTTTTGCAAGGAATTTTCTGTATGACATTTATACAAAATACATAGAACTGACGGAAGGTAATGTGCTGGCCACATCAGATTTTTTTAAATTGCATAAATAGTATTTTAAATTACTAAAATACTTGTCACTCAAAATGTTGTTGGAAAAAAAGCTTAACTTCATGGATGTCTAATATCAATATGTACGAATGAAAAAAAAAAAAATAATACGTTGTAAACATAGAATTTGTAAATAATTTTACCGGTTTCAGGATATTAATCCATTGTTTACATGTACAAAAGTAGGCTGGTAACTAAGTAATAACTGTATCTGTATGGTAATATTATTACCATACTGACTTGTCAAAAACGGTCTACAAAAAAAGGAAAATAAAATAAAATGAAAGTATAATGCTCTTCATTAATACATACAAATAACATTAGTGTATCCATGAGGAATAAAGCACATAATTTGATTATTTGTTATACTGACATATGTCAAAAAAATTGTTCTGTTAACCATAGCATTCTGAAAGTAGCATTAACGAAAGAATTTCAAAAAATAATATTTATTAATATAGTCTTCATTTTCTGAAACCGATAAACTATTGAACAAACCACGGATGTTATGAATCATAACAAGCCTTAGATGTCTTACAATCCTCGCTCTACGAGCTCGGATTTCAAAATGAAATCTGCGGCAGTTATGATATACATAACAGTCCAAGGTTTGTTAATAGCTATAATAGTTATTTATGATATAAGTGTTAAAAGTGACATTTTATTTTGTGAGAAGGAAGTTTGGAACACGACGCGAAGCCGAGTGATCCAAACCTTCGAACAAAATAAAATCACTTTTAACACGTATATCATACATTATTGTTTCTACAAATACTATTTTTTAATTTAAATTTGTATATCTAATAATTTTTTGACATTTACTTTTAACACTAGTGTCAAAAGTAACAATGATCTGTCACTTTTAACACTAGTGTCACAAAATGACATTTTTAACGCTAAAAACAAACATTAAAAAGCCTACTTTTAATAGATTTGTAGAAAAACGTTATTTTTTTCGATTTATTTATATTATGTTAATAACAAGTGAAAAAGTAAAAGTGATCTCAGCTTCTATTAATAACTGAAAATTGAAATTTGGCATGTTGCTTCAAAATACAGTTTTGTTTTTAAAATATAAGAGTAACTTTACTAATATCGCCCGAATTTGGGTTGCGAACGAGCCTGCAAAAATATTAAGTACCACTGCTTCCAAATGTCATATTAAAATTTCATATTAACTATCTTTCTCCAATCGTAATCGAAAAGGGTTTCAGAGATCCCAATGTATCCATACCCTATTTTGGACATATTGAATACTAAGAATAAGGAAATCATTCCCAAAATTTTATTAATTTACAATAATTTCAATGCTTCAACTATGTATTCGTAACGAATATTGAAAAAAATAAGTTTAATCCCTTTAATTTGTAAAATTACAAATGAATGCTGGATATTATTTCAAATTTATTAATCTACATTATCTCATTATTGTATTTACATGTTAATATAATTTATTAAATATATTGTCAATAAAAATATATTGTTGTTATTAAAATATTAAAATAATCATCTGCAATGTCAGTTTTTATCCCTGTACATTAATTAAAATTACAAATTTACCAGCATTAATATAATATGATTATTCGGTTTTATGTATATAAGTTAAAAATCAATTTGCGAATAAATTTAATATACATCAGTCATAAACTAATAAATAAATTACTCTTATGAGCGAAAATAATAATAGTCGCTCTAAATATAAATTGACAACCTAATTATATATTAAATGCATACACAAATCATTACTTTTAATTAATTTCATATAAATTAATTATAATATCTACTGATATTCATTCCATAAATCAAAGATAGATTGAAATAATTTTCTTTGATCTTTAGCACGGAAAAATATCATTAACAAATTTATTAATAAAAGATTTTTATTTTTATGTGGTAGCCAATGAATATTGGTGCATGGAAATGTAAAAAAAAAAAATTAATTAAAACCATATAATGCACAGTTATTGAATATTGATTAATTAATTTTTCATTGCCATTTTTCATATTAATGAACAATAAGTGAATTATTTTTTTGATTTCTAACATTTGATACATGAGTCAAAATATTCTAGTGCTTGTTTAAACAATGGACCTTTTCAATTTAAAGACATAGAAGATATGCGCAATGGGAATCTGCGCATAGTAAGAACAACTGAGATCTATGGCGTTTGTTTCTAAACAATTTAGACGTAAAATGTGAGAATATGTTAGATAACTTTAAAAAAAATTTATCGAAATAAGTTATAAAAGCTTTTATTGATGTTAAAATGTCTAACAATGCAAATTTTCTCTGAGAATATAGGTATTTTAATTACTGCAATATTTTTGACGTTTCGTTTGACAGCCCAACTGGCAGTTGTTCGCGCCATTTTCTTACTATTTGCAACAATAAAAAGAGATAGCCGTTAAATTGAAAAGGTCCATAATTATTTGTTCATAAAATAGTTCCATCTTTAACTTTATATTTTAACTACATTTGGAGTTTTGTAGCACTTACGCCATTTCTAAAACGATCAGCTTGAGTTATCAAACGTTATTATGTAAAAAAAATAATATATTTTTTTTGATATTTTGGCACTTAGGTCCCTTTGTGCTTTGAGTTTCAATGCTTCCAGTTTAGATGTACAGGGTGTTTCACAAATCACAACTTCTTTCTAAAACGATCAGCTTGAGTTATCAAACGTTCTCATGTAAAAAAATAATATATTTTTTTTGATATTTTGGCACTTAGGCCCCTTTGTGCTTTGTTTCAATGCTTCCAGTTTACATGTACAGGGTGCTTCACAACTTCGGGTACAAACTTTAAAGGCATATAACGTATGGTCCCAAAGTTTTCGGAAAATTCTTAGACACTGATAACTTTTTTTTTCGTAATATCATACTGATAATATGGTTTAACAGAACTAAAAACGTAAGTGTTAACGGGTCTATAAAGGCCGCCAGACGATAAGAAGAAAATCACAGTATTGTGAAAAGCTTTACGTTATTACAAAAAAATTTGAACGCTATACGGCCGATATGCAAATAACGGACTCCGCTGATTATAAACAAACTTCAGCCGCGTCCGTTATTTGCTTCATATCGGCCTAATGTCGTTAATAACCATAAAACTGTTTTAATTTTTAACCTAAATGTTAGAACAAATAACATTAAATACAAGAATAAATTTCTTAATATTCAAATTATTGATAGTGGACCATTATCTTCAATGGTCCTCAGTTTTCTACTGACAAAGCAGGATCGATTCTCGAATTTTTTACCTCCCGTTATCCTTGGTAAGGGAGGTATAGGGATCGTGCTAAAAATTGCATATCGAGATTTTGGTTTTTAACATTTTCACGATGATGTATGTGTGTATGTATGGATCCTCCACTCTAACTCTAATACTATCATTCAGAAAATTTTGAAACCTTGTATTGCGAACTTTTTCTGTAATAGAAAGAGCCCATTAGATTTTGGTGAAAATCGGATAACCGGAAATGGCACTTTACTAGAAGCTCATACTAGTTTTTCTTCGAAAAATACCTTTAAATGTTATTTTTTCGAGATTAATGTTATTATAAAAATTAAAGATTATTAAATTTTCTATAGATTTGCTTTCATACTATTACTATATATTTTATGGATAAATTTATAAAATTATCTATAATTTAAATCCCAGAGTCTACGCTTTAAACCATACAAAACGCAGTTATTCAAATGTATGTAACTGACAGATAAATGTCACTATCAAAGAACTAATCATTTTAAAATAATATTAGTAACGTTTTAAAAAGAAAAAAGGAATTCAATACAGTATAAGTAAATATGTAGGTATGTTTTTAGATTAATAAAAATTAACGATTCACAAAATTGTTTAAGCTAATCCTCATTTTTGGATTAGTGAATTCTATTCTATCCCGGTATTTAAATTTAATCTACATTTTATTATAGCTCCGGTGGCTCAATGGTTAGAACAACGCCTCATGTCATGAGGGCCCTCCGGGCTCTAAGTTTGAATCCCACTGAGGCATGGATGTGTGTGAATGTGAACCCACTCTGTAATTGGGATTTAATCCTGTTGAGGGGTTAAAAAAAGGTAGTTACTTGGATTAGATTAGACAATATTTTAAGATATAAACTATAGATTATAGTAAAATTCTCTAATCCAAAAATAAGGACTAACTTAATCTGTAAATGGCGGGAGGTATTGTGTTGGCCACACCAGATTTTTTTAAAAATGCGACGTCGTAGGTAAATGGTCTTAATTTGAAGCTTCACATCTCTTGACTGGTCTATATTGACCAAAATTCTTCCAATGGCCGAGCCTGGGGTACATTTGGAGGATAGTCTACTTTACAATTTCTGTTGCTTAACATCCATTTTCTAATATTTAATCGGGAACTTGAAAAATCTTTAACGGTATAGAAAGTAGAAAGTTTTTTTTTTAATACCTCTAATTCAAAATACATAATAGACTATGGTTGTTTTTGCCCTAAAGGAATGACTAATCTTGTAGCAGGTAATAAAAAATTCGAAGTGTATGTTAACAAAATGTTACAAATAATAACTTTTGTGAACAATAAAATGCTTATTTACATTTATTGCACAATTTAAGATGGCCTAGACATTCATTATCTTATTATAATTACTATAATTGTGAACATTTCCATAAATCTCCATATTCCTCTCTTTAAACTACAGTTAAAAACAACAGTACACACTATAACAGTATTCCCATATACCGCTTGCGAGCTTTCAACAAAGTCAATTACTTAAAAGATTAAAATTCACATTAAAAACCATTAACACTGCACTAACTGGATTAATAATGGCATTTGCGATTAAATTTGCATCAATACATTTCCAAATTTATCCCTTTGATAAAATTAGAGGGCAATTGTGCATGGATGCAGTGGGGAAAGTGTCTAATTGCATGAAATTGTGCATTTAATAATAATGCAAAAAAATTAATTGCCCACATAAATAATTCATTGCAATATATTTCAAAAACAAAAATACATAAAACTGTGTATTTATGCAAGAAGAACTAATGTCAATTTTTGGACAAAATGATATAGTAGTCGGTTAAAAAAGCTGTAAGTGTTTTTATATACCAGAACAACTCAAAGTCTACCGATTCATAAAAATAGAACGTAATTTCAAAACATTGATTTTATATTTTGCGTTCATAAGTTATTACGAAACCCAATTGCATTTGCATATCGAAAGAGTCTTCATTTCATTACGCAATTTTTTTGTTTTAGAAGGTTGGTTCTAGATTACATTTTACTTAAATTTTCAAACGTCAAAAGCTGATAATGTATTTTTTTTTTTTCAAATAATTGAATAAATGTCAAACCAGTGTTACCAACTCCAACATTACATAATTTCTCTAAATAAACTAGGTTTAATATAACTATTTTTTATAAATATTTTATAGTATATGAAAGACGCAAAATATAAAAATATAGTATAACAGACTCATTCACTCATTTTATAATACTATGCCAGGGCTTGTTTTTTCTTTTCTAAATATTGACGCGTGCGAGAATAAAACTCGTTCTTTAATATACTATTTTTATTAAATAAAATATTTGCTAAACTTAAACCTATATAATACAAAATACAAGATTTTTGAAAATTGCAAAATATTGTTTAAAACAATGTCACATAAAAGTATAATATAATAAAACTATTATATAAAATGCTACAAGCCCGAGTGGCTAACTAAATAATTTGTTTAAGGATTTAGTCTGAAGCTATATTTTGAACTCAACGAATATACAACAATAGTATATTGTGTTATTAGGAGTAAAAGTGATACTTTGTGTGGCGAGCACGAAGTTTGCACGACGAGAGAAGCGAGTCGTACAATTGCATGCTGGAAACTGTATTGAATTCCTTTTCTATTGTTCTATTTACTTTTTTTTAAAAAAACGTTAATAATATTATTTTGAAATGATTAGTTCTTTGATAGTAACATTTATGTGTCAGTTACATACATTTGAATAACCGTGTTGTTTGTTTAAAGCGTAGGCTCTGGGATTTAAATTATAAATAATTTTATAAATTTATCCATAAAATATATAGAAAAAGTATTAATGCAAATCTATAGAAAATTTAATAATCTTTAATTTTTATAATAACATTAATCTCGAAAAAATAACATTTGAAGGTATTTTTCGAAGAAAAACTATATTGAGCCTCTAGTAAAGTGCAATTTCCGGTTATCCGATTTTCACCAAAATCTAATGAGCTCTTTCCATTAAAGAAAAAGTTCGAAATACAAGGTTTCAAAATTTTCTGAATGATAGTATTTGAGTTAGAGTGGAGGATCCACACATACACACAGACATCGTCGTGAAAATGTTAAAATTGGATTCTAGGGACCTTAAAACGTGGTCATTTACCAAAATCTCGATATGCGATTTTTAGCACGACCCCTGTACCCCCCTTATCAAGGGTAGCGGGAGGTAAAAATTAATTAACTACGTTCTAGCCTCGGTTCTAACTTAACAAGTTAATTTCAATAACAGATAAATAATAACTTATAAAGGGCTATATTCTGTAACTCGGTGGTTAATTTTTAACCACTCTGGTTAAAAATTTTATCCAATAGATATTGATTTGACAACTAAAAATCCCTCTTTTTATTATATGTCAACATACTTGATTGGTTAAAAATTTAACAAATGATTAAAAATTAACCACTGAGTTACAGGATAGGCCCCTTAGAAAGATAGTGCGAATTTTGTTTTCCACGGCACACCTGATTTTTTATTAGTGCGAATTTTGTTTCCCATGGCCCACCTATTTTTTTATTCTCAATAATTTTAGCGTGACTCGTATAAATTAGTAAAACATAAATCAAAAAATTAATGATATATTATTTTCCATAATTATTTGTTAGAAAAGTATAAATTGAAATTTACTTCATTTTTATTGTGATGATATATTTATTTTATATTACTTTTTATTATAATTTATATTTTAAAAAATTGGCACCAATTTACCTTTAATCGTTGAAGCCAAACACAAAACACCAACAATACACAAAAAACTTTTCTTCGCCATTGTCACACACTTAAAAACTTTTTCCAAGTTTGCAACAAATATTAACCACTTACATACTTAAACAAACTTATCAGTAACCAAAAACACAACCGTAACAAAACCACAAAAGTTTTCAAAAATTCCACCAGAACAAAAAATTATTCCGCACTTTTAAAACTTAGCAAACAATTAAATAAGCCACTAAGCACATTAACAAAAGACATAAAACTTTTCCACTGGCTACTAGATCGCCTTCGCGCTTATTTTCAGAGCCCTCGCGATCTTTCAGCGTCGCAGAAAAGAGAATGAAACCCACTGCTCATAGCTGCGTTGCGCGTCGTACTGAATTATATTTCAGACGCGGTGAATACCCTCGCCCAATTTCGTAACTGCTCGGGAAAGATCGCGCGGGTGGTAATTGTTTTGTTTGTGAGCTTTTTTGTTTATTTTTGAAAATACGTCGGGGTGATTGTGAAAACTTTTGTTGATTATCGTCATTTTTAATGGCTATATTATATTTCTTAGCAAAGTGATTTATGGGACGGGGTTAATTATTTCGCGCGTTCCAGAATTTTTGCGCAAAGCAAGATAAGTTTTTAACTGAAATTTAATTTGTTGCTAATCAACTTAATTATTGCAAAAACGTTTTTAGCTTAGTGGTTTTATTATGACCGCCTCATACAAAAGATTCGCTAAGTAAAATTATTTATAAAAATAGATATTCTACCCTTTTAATAGTTTAGGGTTATTATTGCTCATTTTCATCAATAAGGCTAGGTTTAAACAAAAAAAAAATACAAATCAAAGTTTTGACAGCAACATAACATCTCATTTCGATGCTAATATTGTCTGTATACTATTATTCACGAAAGATGACTATTCAAGGTTATTTGTACAAAGAAAGAATACACATCACTTTACAGCTGTAGCTTAGCAACATTTTTCATTAGAAAGAGAAAGATTATCTGACCTATGTCTATTTAATTTATGTAGTGTGACAGATATACGTAAATAGTGCCATTACTTTCTAACACTCTCTAAATAATAATGACTTATGTCGTAGAGTTACATATACCTAAATATCTACTGCACTGCCCTCTGTGCTAATATTTACCCAGTGGCGTTGACGTTTAAACCAAATTATTATTCCTTGATTTATAAGTTAAGTCTATGTTGTTGTATTTTGGACAAACATAAGTGAAGAACATAAATCTTTCAGAAAGGCATTATTTAGAAAGACACATAATTTTCAAATGAATTTCTCTTATTTTTCCAGTTAAAATGTGTCTATAAACATTTCTTGTTGCAAGCCTATGCATACGAAATGTAATGAAGTTAATTGCAAGTAATATTATATCAGACAGTTCACAAATGACCTTGAATAGTCATCTTTCGTGAATAATAGTTTAGTAATATATTAAGAGCATTGAAAATGATCGAAAATTCTGCATGAAAATATGTGTTGCCTAGAAACTGGATGAGTTTGTTTTGATAGTAATTTGACAAAAAGTTGAGGGCACTTTTTCTGTCAAATTACTATCAAAATAAACGAACGCAATTTCTTATAGGCAACGCATTTTGAATGCTGAATTTTAAAATCATTTTTAATGCACGAAATATACTTGTTAGACTATTTCCAGAACATTAAAATTCAAAAAATCATTTAGATTTTATTATTTAAATAGATACTGTAGCCCAAAAATTCAAAACTATGTTGTTACCCGTAGTCCCGATAGGTGGCAGCACTTGCTGACACGTCAAGAAATATTTCCCGCGCAATCTGAGATAGATAACCTATAATATAAGCTCAGGTACAAATTTTGTGTAAATCAAAGTTGTGTGTAAAATAAACATTCACTCTTGTTTTAATACATAACCTGTGTTACAGATCAGAAAATAAATACTTATTTATATGTAAAATTTGGCTGTATTATTCCAAATGGTTTTTACTGTTACCTCTTTATAAATTTATATATATATATATATATATATATATATATATATATATATATATATATATATATATATATATATATATATATATATAAGAATCACAATATATTTTAAACTGCTTCCACACATACCTACGCTTTAGATCTTCTAGTATTTACAGGAATGTTTTGTCAATACTATTTTCAATGCCTATTATTATATGAAAACGTTCCAAAACAATTCATTTTGGTATGATTATAAATGTCAAAATCTGTTTATATATTACCAATCCTTAGCAACATAAACAAATTAGCGGCCCTACTTTTTAATGCGGATTTAACTTTAAGACTTTTAAGACTTGACTTTTAAGACTTTTAATACTTTTAAGACTTTTAAGGCTTTTAAGACTTTTAAGGCTTTTAAGACTTATAAGGCTTTTAAGGCTTTTGAGACTTTTAAGACTTTTACGGCTTTAGGACCTTAAGACTATAAAAATAATAATAAAGAAAATAACCATTTTTCCCTATATTTTAATTATCCTGTATAAGAAAACCTTGTAGTTTTATTCACAATACTTTCTAAAACAATGCTCAATTTATACATGAAACTATTATAAAAACTGTATATTATATATTTAAACGTATAAATAAAATAAGGAAATTGCATACGTAATGAATTCACGGTATTTACTTCAAATTAACTTTCTAGTAGCAAATGTAAAAGTTAGTAAACTATTAACTTTTTTAATATACTGTACTTTTACTTATACTCTTATTCTTATCACATCTAATTAACTTTTATAGAGTCCCGTAGCTAATTGTGCTTTGTGATTTAAATGGCCCGAGTTCATATCTTACTTACATCAAATTTGAAAACAATGTGCCATTTTCAGTACAAATATATGTATGTATTGCCATTAACGTAATCCGTAAATAAATAAAATTAGAAATTGATAGTAATTCACTTTGATACATATGCTTTTTACATCAAAATATTTTTATCCACAACTGTCAAATAATTTACATATAATTCAACCGATTTTATCAGTGAATAACCTTCGTTACTGTTGCTATAAACTATTATTCACGAAAGATGACTATTCAAGGTCATTTGTGAGCCGTCTGATATAATATTACTTGCAGATAAATTCATTGCATTTCGTATGCATAGGCGTGCACCATGAAATATTTATGGACACATTTTAACTGAAAAAATAAGAGTAATTTATTTAAAAATTATGTTTTCGCTAAATAATGCCTTTCTGACATATTTATGTTCTTCACTTATGTTTTTGCAAAATTCAAAAACATAGTCGTAACTATAAACCCAGTAATAATAATTTGATTTAAACGGCAACGCCACTGGGTAAATATTAGCACAGATGGCAGTGTAGTAGATAATTAGGTATTTGTAATTCTACAACATACGTCATTATTTTTTATGTGTTAAAAAGTAATACCACTATTTACGTATATCTGTCACACAACATAAATTAAATAGACATAGTTCAAATAATCTTTCTCTTTCTAATATAAAATGTAGCTAAGCTACTGCTTTATAGTGATGTGTATTCTTTCTTCGAACAAATGACCTTGAATAGTCATCTTTCGTGAATAATAATATACTTCATTTCACGTAGGAAAATAGTGATTGGAAGATAGGTGCAGTTTGATCTTGTTGTTTCATTGGATAATATCGGGGTATTATCCAATCAAAAAACAAAATTAAACTGCACCTATCTTCCCATCACTATTTTCTTACGTGAAATGAAGTATAATAGACCTTTTCAATTGATAGAGATAGAAGATAGGCGCAATGGAGATCTGCGCATAGTAAGAACAACTGAGACCTATGGCGTTTGTTTCTAAAAAAATTAGACGTAAAATGTGAGAATAACTCAGATAACTTTAAAAAATCTTATCGAAATAAGTTAGAAAAGCTTTTATTGAAGTTAAAATGTCTAATGAAAAGTTTCACTGAGAATACAGGTATTTTAATGACTACAATATTTTTGACGTTTCGTTTGGAAGTCCAACTGGCAGTTGTTCGCGCCATTTTCTTACTATTTGCAGCGATAGAAAGAGATAGCCGTTAAATTAAAAAGGTCCATTGAATGATATTGACAGTTCGATGAAATAATATTATTCAATCGTTATATCAAATTTAAATCTTACCTTTCAAAGAGTACAAACAAAATTACTTTTAATAAGTAATTTTTTCACATATAAAGTTAAAATTACAATAGTTTTGTTATTTTATATACTTTATTTTCTTCTTAAGCTAAAATTGTATCTGACTAGTCGGTTTAAGATGTCAAATCACTTCATAATTTTGTTACAGTAACAACGATAACTAGATTTGTCTATGTAAACAAAAAAATGTTTGCGGTTGTCATCGAAAAAATTCTACTTATTTTTATTGATATGTTATTATTTGATAGTTGTGGATAAAGTATAATATTCTATTCGCATTACTCATTCTCATGAATAATAGCATACAGTACATGCTCATTTAATAATATACTATTATATTCTACATTATATTTCTATTTGAAATTGAGGGAATATTCTGGACAAAGTAAATTAGTACAAGGTGGGTAAAATTTGTTGTACAATAGACGTAAATTAGACCCTTGTAAGCAGCATCTTAAAATTTCGATTTTCTTGTAGGCTGCGCTGTAGGATATATGTAGAGCAGATGTTCTATATTTAGAGTTCTCAAACTTATGGACTTACACTCTGCCGTACAAATACAATAGGACAAGTTTATTCAAATTACAATTCTCAACATGGTACATATACCTAATGAAAACCATAGTTGGATAGATATTCTAATAAAACACATATGTAGATAAAAAAATCCTAAATCGGAGTTAGGTTATGAACAAAGAAACTTATGTCAATTTAAAAGTATTTAATTAAATGTCAATATGAGACGAGATATTGTCAAAAATGTTATCTGAAGAAATCACAGCTTTTCTTCTTGAATCTTATTTTAGAAAAGGAAATAAATTAGAAAACGGCGAATGACAGTATACTGTATCCTTTATTAACTTGTCTCCTTAAAATTACATTTCAAGATCAATTTTTACAATTTGACTTGTCAATTCAATAATGATCAGACAAACGTTTTTTTGTTCATAGCCTACTCCGAGTTAGGAATTTTTTTCAACACACTAAACATCTTCAAAGTAGATTAATTTAAATGCAATTTATACTGTTTTTTATAAATTTGGATTGTTTTCATGATATTATGTTGATAAATTCATGTATTTTTAATTAATGTAAGTACCAATAAAATAAAAAAATTCTAAGTAACAAAATATTTATTCAACATGTTCCCCATTTACCTTAAATACATTTTAAAGTACGTCTTCTTAATTTATTCATAACGATTATGTCAATTACAATGGGCTACATGCGTGCCATTTTTTTATTTAATATTTTTGAAGAGACGATAAAAACTTGCTACTCATATTTTTTCTTTTGGCAAAATTTTCATTAATTCGCCAGAAAAAAAATTAATGAAATTTTAATATTTAAATTACCGCCATGTATGATGTAGAATTTTGCCGAACTAATGAATGGCCGTAAAGCCATAGTATCGGTACGCCCCATAGCAACGGCATGTGCGGGTAATTTGAACATGACAGATCACCTGTTTGGCATTTGATTAATAGTTTGGAGGTTAATATTTTTAGTTTGTCATTTTAATCTTGTATGAATATAAGCGAAGTTAAAATCCTTCAAAATCCTGCTTAACAAATCGAAATACGTAATAAATGTAACAGAAGCCACGCAAATTGCAAATAATAAAGAAAAGAGACAGTGACAGAAAAATGAACTAATGTCAAAATCATATTAAAGCACGCACTTGCCCGCCATCTACAGGTTACATTCTTAAATATTCTTCCCTTTCTCCAGTTCAAAATAATGACGTCAAAGAAAATCTTCATTCTTAATTTATTAAAAAACATAAATAAATAAATAAATAAATAAATAAATAAATAAATAAATAAATAAATAAATAAATAAATAAATAAATAAATAAATAAATAAATAAATAAATAAATAAATAAATAAATAAATAAATAAATAAATAAATAAATAAATAAATAAATAAATAAATAAATAAATAAATAAATAAATAAATAAATAAATAAATAAATAAATAAATAAATAAATAAATAAATAAATAAATAAATAAATAAATAAATAAATAAATAAATAAATAAATAAATAAATAAATAAATAAATAAATAAATAAATAAATAAATAAATAAATAAATAAATAAATAAATAAATAAATAAATAAATAAATAAATAAATAAATGAATGAATGAATGAATGAATGAATGAATGAATGAATGAATGAATGAATGAATGAATGAATGAATGAATGAATGAATGAATGAATGAATGAATGAATGAATGAATAAATAAATAAATAAATAAATAAATAAATAAATAAATAAATAATTAAATGAATGAATGAATGAATGAATGAATGAATGAATGAATGAATGAATGAATGAATGAATGAATGAATGAATGAATGAATGAATGAATGAATG